>VALG01009143.1:13823-49348 GCA_009835305.1 Ipomoea purpurea | reverse complement strand
GTTAGTTACAAAAATAGAAAATGGTTACCCAAATTTTGAGAAGAGTAAATATCACTTTCGGTCCCCTTGACTATCATAGGTGAATCACCTTTTGGTCCTTGACTATTGCTTTTTTTTTTTTCAAATTAAGTGCATGACTTTCTAATTTTTTTTTTTTGAATGCGCATGACTTTCTAATTAGTTGTTCATAACAACACAAACCAAGGATTGGGGGAGCAAATTTTTGGGAGAATGTGCATTGGAGCATTGTGTCGCTCTTTTTTCATGAAACCATTTTCTTTATTCCTTGATTCAATCTCTTCTAAGTTGATTTCTTTCATACATTCTTCAATTTGTAAAACCTTGATTTTTTTAATTTTTTTTAAGGGGGTAACCTTGATAATTTGCTACAATATAATGAGAAGATTTGTCTAACCTTAACTTAGACATTTTTGTTGACTCTAGGCATGATTAAATATTAAGCCATATACCGGAAGACCTCAACGCATGCATAAATCAAAGGTCTGACGTTGATTAGTTCTGCTAATGAGCCAACTTGATTGATCTTTACAAAATAGAGTCTACTTGGATTTTTCGAAAGGGTTCTTCAATTGAAAAGTTTGCTGCCAAACGATTTATCAAGTTATACTAGCTAAAATCATGTATTTTAGTGTTTATTATAGAATCTGTGAGATAACTTTCTATTGAAGTATAGATCTACCGCATTAAGATATTCTACTTATGGGTCCCTCAATCAAGATTTACTGGAGAGAATTTTAATCAAAGATCCTAAGCCTTATTTTGATCTTTACAAATTATCCTAACAATAAAGAAGAATTAGAACAAAATTTTAGGAGTTATAAAGTTTCTATAGTTACACATTATTAGCATCATCAAAATTTATAAATGTATCCAAATATCACTCTGGAAATTACACAATTACAAATACAATTCAAAAATATTAACAATATGCATTTTTTTAAGAGTTAATTCCGATTTTAGTCCTATATTTATAGGTGACAATCCACTTTTAGTTCATTTTTATCAAGGGAAAAGGTGTCAAATTGGCCCCCTAATCACATAGATTAGTGCAATTGGATCCCCTTAAAAAAAAAAAAAAAAAAAAAAAAAGAAGCTCAATTGAAGTTTCTAAACCGGTAAAATAGGTTCAATTAAGTTCATTTAACTTGTTTATCAAAAAAAAAAAACAAAAAAAAAAAACAAAAAAAAAAAAAAAAAAAAACAACCACCGCCGGAATAGCCAGTGGCCTGTTTTTTTTTTTTTTTTTCTTAATTTATTTTTATTAAATATATGTTTTTATTATAATAAATAAAAAATTGTTTTAAAAATAATTAAAAAGACACGTGTCAATACCACATGACTTTAACATGATAAACAAGTTAAATTGGACTTCATTGAATTATTTTACTGGTTTAGAGGACTTCAATTGTGCTTTTTTTTATTTAGGGGACCCAATTGCACTATCCATGCGACTTAGGCCACCAATTTGACACTTTTCCCTTTTATCAAAACATCCATTTTGGTCCTAGTATTATTTGTGACATGATCAATTTTGGTCCTCTATCAACAAAATCGTTGAAATTTTGTTAAATAGAAGGGATATTTTGATCTTTTTAATACAAAGTGCGTTGACCCGTTATATTTTTTATGTTTATCTTTTTTGAAAAAATCATTATATAATTGAATAGCGAAATGCCCTTATATTTAACCAAAATTTCAACAATTTCGTTGATAGATGATCAAAAATTAGTCATGTCACAATAATACTATAACCAAAAAGAAATATTCTGCTAAAAGGACTTAAAATGATATGGCACCTTATAAATCTAGGACCATGGAATTAACTTTTTTTTTCTTAAATTCAAATGTAAAATTTGGAATATATTCGTGCATTGTATTTAGAATTTATATTAGCACTTACCTTTTAATTTTATGATTACCATAATCGCAGCAGTTGCCTATCTGGGCAACACTAATTACCTGGCCTCTATCTAATTACTAAATTATTGTTAGCAGGCACCTAACTTTTATTGGGTGATTAAGAGGAGCATAGCGCCCTAGAAAGAGGAGAAGATAAAGGAAGCACAGAATTAAGTAATCCGTCTAGTTGCCACTGACGCGCCGTCGCGAGCCAAGAAGGTAGCCAATCTCTCCCGGTGGGGGATTCAGCCTTGGGGTAAGGGACGGTCGTCCCCCAAATTAGCTTGTTGCCCAGGGCAGGCACCTAATATCTTATATTACTATATACCTAGTTGAATTGCTTAACGGCGAGAATCGGAAAATGGTTGTGTCGGTTACCATACACTACCCGGGCCCACTATAAATACCCTCTCTACTATATTCATTTGCGCTTTTGTTGAGTTCATTTTCTGCAGGTTTTAATTTGGGAATGGCGGCGGCGGAGCAACATCACGAAGAAGCTTTGGCTATGGTGATGCCGCCTAAGCCTCGGCTGGCTCATGGCTTTCCGATTTCACCCCACCGATCAGGAGTGGTGCTCTACTTCAGGACCAGTTTTTAGATATTTGTTGCCCTGTTCGGATAAATAAATAAGGTCCTATCAAAATTAAAATCTATAAAACTAATACCGTAATTTATTTATTAAATATATAACAAAAAAAAAAAATTATCCCCACATCGCACGCACATCACACGGATAATTGGCAATTATTTGCTCAAATTCAAACAAGGATAACATATAATAAAAAAAAACATAATCGATACAACCCATTTCATCAATTGAACTATATAATTTCGTTGTTATAATTTTTAAGATATAATAAATCTTTTTCGTGCAACGCACAGGTAAAAATAGACATATTATGGAATAATAATAATAATAATAATAATAATAATATAATTAATAGTGTGCAAAGTTTTGAGCCTTAGACCTCAAAGTTAAAATACAATAAATACATGTTCCTATCATTCTTTATAAAGCCTTTTAAATTTAATTAAAAACTTTTAATTTTTATTTCTAAATTAGGTAAAAATAAAATATTGAGCTTCTAAAATTTGGAGCCCCTCTAAAATTTGGGGCCCTGTGCGGTAGCCCAGCTTGCACAGCTCAAAATCCGGGCCTGCTCTACTTCCTCCCGCCGTAAGGTGTTTCAACAACCCTTCCGGTTTCGAGCCTATAACGGAAGTCGAATATCTACAGCTTTGAAACCGTGAAAACTTCACGTTAGTCCTCCGCCCTCTTTTTCGTGTCATCCATATATATATATATATATAATATATTATATATATATATATATATATATTATATATAATATAATATATGTGGATCGATGCAAAAACTACATATCATCGTATCAAAGGTTCCGATCCATAGCATCTTTAATTTTTTTTGATCTATCTTGTTTTTTTTTTAAAAAAAACCATTTCACTTATTATATGCTGTATATTAAGTTTTAATTTGAAAGGTCTGTTAGTTTAATTACATTTTCAATTTAAAAAAAAAAAAATTATATTCATGAATCACATACTTTTTTTTTAATTAAAAATGAAATTAGTATTTGGAATTTCAGTATGGAATTTCTTTATTTTTTATAAAAGATATCAAAATTAAATTTTAGATTACTATAATATTAAACAAGGGAAAATATCCAGTCCGCTAGTATAAGACGATCAAAGATCAACAATGGAGAAAAACGTGAGATGCATGTGGTGGGGCATCCACCGTGTGGGTGATAATCTGACCAGTATGTGATTACAGGAATCTAATTTACTGAGTAATAATTAATAAATAGTGATAAAGTTATCAAGGTGGGTAAAGCTAAGCGTAGCAACTACACCTTTCAAATAAAAACTAAAATAAAAAAGTTATGCTACTTGAATTGCATGGTACCATTATAAATAATGTAGCTAGTTTATTGTAAATGATATGATATGATGCCTGACAACAATAATGACCTGGGCATGACTTTATACTACTTAATTCCTTTCAATTTTCATGTATACTAAACATTGTAATTGAAATTCCTAGTAATTTTATTCCGGTAAATCAAACACTAGAATTTAAATTTTCACTTTATTCTCAATAATTCATCTCCCATTGAATTGAAATTCCTTTCTCACGTAATTTCATCCCTCCAACCAAATGCCCCATTATGGTTTGACAAGCTCCACAAGTGCATAAAATTGTTGTATAGTAGTTCATTATTGAAAACCTAAGAAGATTTTTATTAGGGTGTCGAATCTACATAGAATAGCGTTTTGATTAATAAAATCAAGCACGGACTAATAAAAATTCTCTAAATCTAGTTCTTCAATTTTAACAAAGATGAAAATTAAATAGTAAAATCAACTTAAAGAAAGATAAATAAATGAAAAGAAAACGTATAGAGAAAAGAAGGGATTATATTGAATTTTAGTGAGATGTTTAATCAATATCTAAATTAAAGGTAGAGATTTTTAATATTCAAATTTCTAAGTATGAAAAATTGTTATATGATGTAAATATTACTCTCAAGCGCAAGTATGTGATTAAATTGTGCAAATTATACTATTATAGCAGTTTATAAGAGTAAATTACACTTTTGGTCCTGTGACTATTGTTGTCTTATTAATTTGAATACTTGACTTTAAAAACTAAAAATTTAGTCTTGTAACTATGCAATTTTTAACGCATTTGGTCCTCCCGGCCAAATCGCTGGTCGAATGTTGCCGGAAAACGTAATTCCTTTAAAATTGTTTATTCATAGGGGTAAAATAGTCAATTTACGTTAAAAATTGTTGCCGGTAAGTCAGTAGCCATTTACAGACCATTTTCTTGTTCTGTAGTCGTTGTTCTCAACAGGGATGGTTTTCTTCTTAAAGAAGCCTGGGACGAGCATGGAGCTTGGTAGCGGAGAGGAATCGCAAGCCGACTCGGCATAAAAGTCAGTGATGTTCAACACAACCGTTGGGTTTAACCTTCTCCCCGGTCTTCTTCAACGCCGCCGTATCACCCAACCCTTCATCGTGTTTCAAAATCCTCACTTGCCCCACCCTGAAATTTCCCTTTGTCTCCGTCGGCGAACTAAAGAAACTGATCGACGTTGCCGTTTCCGTGAATTGATGAAGAAATGGAATGGCATTATGTTAAACCAAATTACTCTCAACAAGTAAACGTTTTGACATTCACCTATCAACAAACATTGGATTAAGCATTATTTAACTTTGAAAAAAAATGATAGTGACTAGTATAATGGCATAAACGGGAGGTGGCGGATCCGGCGATGCCATTTTGGTGGATGTTGTGAGCAGAAGAGGTGGCAGCTCCAGATTGTCAGAACGGAAAGAGCTACCACATCTTCATGTCAAACATGTGGTGGTCGGCGACAGGCATCGTTGACAGAACCCCTCTTTCCCTTCTTTTTTTTTTTTAAAAAAAAAAAAATCTTAATTGACCATTTTACCCCCTGAATGAACAATTTAAAGGAATTACGTGTTTTCGGTAACATTTTGCCGGTGATTCGGCCAGGAGGACCAAATGTGTAAAAAATTGCATAGTTACAGGACTAAATTGTTAGCTTTTAAATTCAAGTACTCAAATTAACAAGACCACAATAGTCACAGGACCAAAAGTGTAATTTACTCCAGTTTACAAAATTAAATCAATTAAACACATGCAAGTAATAGAAAATCACCCTTAACAATCAAGAATCACATACAACTTGATTAGAGTTATATATATATATATATATATATATATATATACACACAACTTCAACAAGACAAATTGGTGATAAATGGAAAGAGTCATTGAACCAAAGTGTGTTTATACACGGATAGGAAAACAATATTTACCCTATTATTCATAACAACACAAATCAAGGATTTGTGAGCAAATTTTTGGAGAATGTGCATTGAGCAATGTGTCTAAGAGCTCTTTTTCCATGAAAACATTCTTTATTCCTTGATTTAATCTCTTCTATTTTGATTTCTTTCATACATACTTCAATTGGTATACCTTGAATTTGCTACAATATAATGAGAAGATTTGTCTAACCCTAACTTAGATATTTTTGTTGACTTTAGATATTAAGCCATATACCAGAAGACCTCAACGCATGCATAAATCAAAGGTCGGACGTTAATTGGTTAGTCCTGCTAATGAGCCAAATTGATTGATATTTACAAAATAGAATCTGCTTGGATTTTTCAAAAGGGTTACTTCTATTGAAAAGTTCTGTCAAACGATTTATTATCAAGTTATACTATAATCATGTCTTTTGATGTTTATTATAGTATATGTAAGATAATTTTTATTGAAGTATAGATCTACCGCATCAAGATATTCTATTTATGTGGTCCCCCAATCAAGATTTACTGGAGAGAATTTTGAGCAAAGATCCTAAGCCTTATTTTGACCTTTACAACTTATCCTAACAATAAACCAAGAATTAGAACAAAATTTTTAGGAGTTATAAAGTTTCTATATTACACATTATTAGCATCATCATAATTTAAATCCAAATATAACTCTGAAATTACACAATTACAAACAGGGTCGGTCCTATCATTTTATTAGTCTGGGGCAAAGTAAAAATAATAAGGGCCTTAAAAAATCAATTTATATATAGTATATCATTATTTATATATACGTATATATACTATAGTATATTATTATATATTATATAATATAAAACGTTCATATGTGGTCATGTCATTAGTGTGTCGTGTGGTCGAATCTGTGTCGTTGAATCAGTTTAATCTAAAGGCAGTGGTAATTCTAAAAT
This sequence comes from Ipomoea purpurea, assembly GCA_009835305.1. Taxonomy (NCBI): domain Eukaryota; kingdom Viridiplantae; phylum Streptophyta; class Magnoliopsida; order Solanales; family Convolvulaceae; genus Ipomoea; species Ipomoea purpurea. Next base: position 42,622 of record VALG01009143.1, on the reverse strand, counting down.
TTTCGCGCGTTTTAGTAAGTGGGGGGGGTGTTATGGTAATTACAGTGACCATCTTATAGCGGGCGGTTCCAGAATACACCAACAGTGTTGACAACATACACCAATAGTGTAATAAAAACACACCACAGTGAAACACACCATTAATAGTGTATTCCCGTGTTATGGTAACTACCAATGGCCATTTATAGCGGTTGGGTTCCAGAATACACCAACAGTGTTGACAACATGCACCAATAGTGTAATTAATAAAACACACAACAATATGATTTTCCCTATTCCGGTGTTTTATGACAAGTTTACCCCTTACAGTTCGCTGGGTAGAGGAGAATGTGCGCAAAATACTGAAAAAAATCTTATTAATATGATTCATTAGATCTATCTAATCTAATGGTCTATAATTGACCATGATGACCACACATAACAACATAGTTCACATGTGATCACTCTATATAGTATATATATAATATATATATATATACTATATTATCGACACATAATTTTTTAAGACTTTATTGGTTTAAAAACATTAGTTGGACTAATCCCGAAATAGTGATCATTCAAACTTTGGGCCCCTATATGAAGTTTAATTATAAATTAATTTAATATTCTCTATTATATACGGAGTACCTATTAATTGAATATATTATATAAATGATTGTAATGGTTTAGTAAATTTAGTGTTAAAATAATAATTCTGAAATTGTGAGTTCAAATCTCTGCTTATGCAAGGAATTTTTTTTCTCTTAACTTTATCAAAAAATAAAAATCCAAGTTAGGGGACCCCTTTCAACACTGGGCCCTAGGCGGATGCCCATGTCGCCCACCCCACTGGGCCGGCCCTGAGTACAAATACAATTCAAAAATATTAACAATATAATTATTTTTTTAAAATTCAAATGTAAAATTTGAATATTCACGTGCATTATATTTAGAATTTATTTAGCACTTACCTTTTAATTTTATGATTACCATAATCGCAGCTGTTGCCTATCTGGGCAACACACTTACTAAATATTGTTAGCAGCCACCTACCAGTTAATTACTATAGCAAATTATGGTCTTCATTTTATATATATATATATATCCTGTTAATTGCTTAACGGGCAGGAAACCGAAAAATAGTTGTGTCCATTACAAACTTTTTAGTGTGTACACTACCCTGGCCCACTATAAATACCCTCCTACTATCCAATCATTTCTTTTGTTGAGTTATTTCTTGTTTGAGTTGGGAAGGCGCGGCGGAGCAACAAGACGAAGAAGCTTGGCGATGGTGATGCCTCCTAAGCCTCGGCTGGCTCATGGCTTCCGATTTCACCCCACCGATCAGGAGTTGGTGCTCTACTTCCTCCGCCGAAGGTGTTATCAGATGCCCTTCCGTTTCGAGCCTATAGCGGAAGTCGATATCTACAGCTTTGGAACCGTGGAAACTTCACAGTTAGTCTCTGCCCTCCGGCCTTGTCGTAATTCTCTTCATTCACTTCTCAATCTTTTAATTTTATTTCTCCTACGATATATAATGATAATAATATAGATAAGTATAAATATATATATATATAATATATATATAATATATATACATATATACATTATATATCGATCCGATGCAAACGCATATCATCGTATCAAAGTTCCCGATCCATAGCATCTTTAATGTTATCCGATCACTGTTTTTTTAACCATTTCACTTATATATGTATATTACTTTTGATTTCAAAAAAAAAAAAAAAAAAAAAAAAAAAAAAAAAAAAAACTTTAATTTGAAGGTCCTGTAGGTTAATTACATTTTCAATTTTTAAAAAAATTATATTCATGAATCAGATACTTTTTTAAAAAAAAAATTTAAAATGAAATTATTATTTGGAATTTCAATATGTTTTATAAAAAGATATCAAAATTACATTTTAGATTTTATAATATTTAAATAATCGAGAATATCTGATCCGCTAGTATAGGACGATCAAAGATCACAATGGAGAAAAACTGAGATGTATGTGTGGGGCCATCCACGGGTGGGTGATGATCGGCCAGTACATGATTACATGAATCTAATTACTCAGTAATGATCTGGCCAGTACATATTACATGAATCAATTACTCAGTAATTAAATATAAAGTGATAAGGCCGCGGGTGTCAAGATGGGCAATGCGTGCCAGCTAAACCTAAAATAAAATTAAAATAAACAATAAAATAAAAAATGAAATAAATAGAAAAAGTAAACACACTGTTATCCGAATGCTGGACACGGGTCCATAGCATGGTACCATTATACAATCTCTAGGTTATTATTGTAAATGATATGATTATCTAATTGGTTGCATGCAATTCAATTAATATGCATATATATATGGCAGGTTTTTGTGCAGTAAATAGTAGGGAGGTAGAGTGGCACTTTTTCACCCGTACTGAGAAGAAATATACAAATGGGAATAAGATAAAGAGGGCAACAGACAAAGGGTTTTGGAAGGCGACAGGTAGGGATAGAGCGGTGCGCCATAACTCAGAGATTGTGGGCATGAAGAAGACGCTGGTTTATCATGAAGGAGAGCCCCAGCTGGGAAGAGAACCGATTGATAATGCATGAATACAGGCTTTCAACAGAAGAGTTGGCCAAAAGCTGCCCTACAACAGAAGGATGCATATTTTCTGTGTAAAATATACCCTGAAGAGTAGGGCGCGCGCCTTCATTGGAGAAGATTGGGAGAACGATGCAGCAGACAGTTTGGTCCCGTTTGAAGATGCGGCCGCATATGCTGAGGATGAAGAAGATTCAGAGGTCAATCTTACCAATAATGTGTTCAACTTCCAGGTTTTCATCTTACTATACGTTGCATGCATATATGCATGTTACTCTAATCTTGTTGCTATCAGTGACTTCGATCTGCTGGAACTTTTATATATTATTATTGCATATGTTTGCAGGGCGGTGCATCGTCGTCCCAGGCGGTTCAATTGCCAGAAAAGCCGCAAGGTTTTAAGAGTTATTGGGGATCAGGGAAAAGAAGAGGACGACGATGATGATGAAAGATGAAGAAAGCAGTGTATTTAGACAAAGGCAAAAAACCCAAGTTGATGATGCTTGATCTTTTCCCTGCAGTCAAAGGTGGTTCGGACTCCTCCTCATCCGCAACAATCTCTGATCCTCAAATAACTAATAAGGTGGCGGCGGCGGAGACGGAGTTCTCCTCTGGACTATTAAACTTCTCCCTTGGCCGCTAATCAACCCAATAAGGTGCAAGAAAACCATGGTTAACAACCCTTTTAACTCCTCCAGCCTTGAGGACTCACTGCCTCCGGGCTATTTGAAGTTTATAACTGAGTTGGAGGAAGAGAGGGACACCCTCAACATGCATTGATGAATTCAGAAGCCACAGTCAGTTGCCTTCAAGCTGACAATGACAGGTTGGCTGAGGAAATTAGCCGCCTGAGGAGTCTTCTTCCCGGCGGCCAAGGTTAGGGGCGGCGCGTGACATCGAATCTGATCAATCTGCAAGTTAAGTGTGTAGGCATTCTGGGAGGTGGCGGCCGGGAAACCAGGCACCTGGCCGGCAAGGAAACTAAATTAGTCACTTTTATTGTTACTTGTTGGGACAATTAGTTTTTGAGTCTTTTAAATTATTGCATGTGTATTTGAAAGTTACCATTGTAATTATTAGCTTTATTAGGAAGTGGTTTGTCCATCCTCTATGCCGGGGAGAGCAAATGTGCCCTAATTAGAAAGCTACTAGCTATAAAGATCCATCATCTTTATTTTGGAACATTTTTTTTACTATATATTAGCAAATGTTTATAGGATTTGAATTTTTGAACTTACATATTGCAATTTTAACTAGTAATAATAACTGTTTTTTTTTAATTAATTAACAATTGAGCTATGTCTCAAGAGCATGTGTAAACCTACTTTCTGCAACTATTCATCAGGGTAATTAGCTTGAAGTCAAAGCATTATATTTTAATTCTTTTTTTTTTAATAAAAACATTCAATTTAATCAATAAACTGAAACGATTACAAAAAGGAGTGATGGAAGGTATACATTCTTACACAGATATAGAAACAACTTCCCTAGCAATGCTCAAAATAACTTGAAATCGCTTCTATTTCAAAAATGTTAATTGAATTCGTACATCAATATTAACGCTTCTTAATGTCCATGAAAGATTGATCAAACGTAGCAAGATAATTGTTGAAAAATCTTGCAACACACCATGAGATATTTTCCATTTGTCGCTCATGACAATATATCCACCGAGCTGTAGAGCATAGCTCTTTTACATCTGCATCTTGTCACCCAAGATGAAGTTCACATACGAACGATAACCATTATATGGCTTTCACACTTATAAAGAAAGAACTCGTCAAAGAAACGAGAGGAAAACAAACTCGTCACACAAACGAGTAGCTTTGAATCAAAATTATTACTAAGATAAAACTGGAAATGATCTGCATTTGTCCACCATAAACAGTACCCAATTTGTTACCACATTTATTGGGTTGAATACATGTATGATACATAAACTGCAGTAGATTTTCAATTGCAGTATTTCATGAACATCTACTCATGCACAGGCTCTTGTTGAAATAATAATCTTTCTGATACATTCCATTGATGAAAGCTTTTTCGCATTTCACATTTCTCCAGGAAGCAATGGTATCCCCGGGCAAATCACACACAGCTATTCCTGCGCGAATAAAAGAACATTGATTATTATGACTGCTCAAGAAGCAAAAAACTCGGCATTAACTTGTTTGATGGATACTTTTGTTACCTCTCCTGTGAGATGGCTACACATTTCTTCTCGCCAGCAACTCAGCTTCGGTCTGCAGAACAAGTTTAGATTCATTTTCGTTTCTCGTAAGTTAGAATTAAAGTTTGTTAATTATGTCAAAATGCCAGAATAGAGAAGAGATTACCTTCTTTATCCGGCTCCATAGGTAGTCATCAAATATTACATCCTTAACTAGTTCATAATCACCATCTCCTGAAAAAAGAGCATAGTAAACATCACATGCAAGCTGTGAATGATGATCTAAGAAGGAATTGAAAAGGTGAATCTCGATGAGGAACTTACTTTTGACCTGCATGGCATGCTGAAAACTATATCCTCGGCATGCATAAGGATTTCCACTGGTATATACTAATACAGTTTTTTAAACAAAGATTAGCACTTTGTTTCAGCCACAGTCAACTGTTAATGACAGAAGTTCTGAACATCTGTTGACAACAAAGGAATTAAAAACACAAATGCTATCTATCTGATGTGCTGTATGCAGAGATCTCATAATCATTATGTTGGGCGGAAGCCAGTGAAGGGCCAAGTCCAGCACCCTACCTCTCGAAAATGTGGCGGTATAAGAAAATAAAGTTTGCGCTTTTGCACTAGCTATAACTTTTAGCGTAGTGCTAAGCGTTTGATCCTAAAGATTACATGCTTTATGCATTTACTTAGTAAACCCTCTATTGTCCGGGTTAGCCGAGTCCAGCCCCTGCTCGATTCGAGACGTGGCGTGTGGCTAACCATGGAGGGATGTGGTTAAATGCTTAATTTTCCACTACTTATCACCAATTAGTTTTAAGTAGGATATGACAACCAGGTAGCCAAAGAACTCTGTGGTTAAGTGGCTTGACTTCCAACAATCCGGATGGATGACCCCTGGGAAGTAAGCATAATGCAACGTCAGATCCATCAACCCGTGCCATGAAGACAGACGACATATCTTCAGGTAGTGGTACTTATACAGATAATGGTATATGAAGGTAAAAATGCTAGTTTTTGCACTTGTTTCTCCGAAATGTAGCATTTACAAACTTACTCCGGTAGAGAACCAATCGCCTTCAGGTGTTGGGTAACGAGAGACTTAATAGCATCGACAATTGATACTGCAGTCGATGCAGCAGAAGATCTTCCCCATTTCTGAATAAGCGCTCCACCTCTCTAGAAACCACGTAACCAAACACTAAGGAATTGAATAAAGATACTAACAAGTAACAGCACATAAGCAAGCCATGAAAAACTAAAGTTTAGAATCTTACCTTCTGGACCTTTTCTGTAAACTCTTGCTCGAGCCATTTAGTATCTTTAATAACCTCTTTTACAGGCAAGCCATTTATTTTAGCATTTAGAAAATCAGGAACCTGATTTCAGAAAAATTGACAAAATCCATTTATTCTAGCATTTAGAAAGCCGGAACCTTGAAAACAGAATATGCTTAAAAAGGAAATCTGATCTAACAAGTTACCTGAGTGGTTGAGTGATTTCCCCAGATGGTAACATTAGATACTTTATCATAGAAGACTCCCGCTTTCAAAGCAAGCTGGCATTTTGCTCGGTTTTCATCTAACCTAGTCAAAGCATGAAAGTTCTTTGCCGGTATGTCTGGAGCATTTTTCAAACAAATCAACGCACTAGAAAAGATGAAAAGAAATTAGTATTGAACACAGTAAACTTGGCATAAATGGGAAAAGAAAAGGTATAATGTTACTTGGTATTGCAAGGTTGCCAACTACTATCACTTTGACATTGCGAGATGCAACAGCATTCAGAGCTTTTCCCTGTGATATGCAAGTAAGTATATGAAATTTGGAACAAACGATTCGTAGTTCTCTAGAACTAGAAGTCCAAAAGAAACATAAAGCATATCGTTTATCCTTCAATATTTATGGTCTTATGGTTAAGATTGTACTTGTTCAGCATAGATCTGCCCATTTATGTCCAATAGGGCAGCCCGTTCCATTCCAGGGCCACGAGGTTTTGCACCAATCAGAAGTGCCCATTCTGCATCTCGGAACACATCATACGGATCTATACCAATACTCACTTCCCTTAATAGAGGGTACAATGAGTCTTCTAGTTCCATAGCAACTCCTGAAAGGTAAGTGCTAAATATCAATATGCAGATACATGCATTGTTGCTCCCAAGTTTGTTATGATGACGGGTTTTTTATAAAAAAAATTTCTTAAAATGTAATTCAGAACAGAAGTACCTTAAATTTACAGACAGAAAAATTATTAACTGAAACGTATTCTCAAATCTCAACTCTGATCACAAACTCATAACTACCTTCAAGAGCTTCACGTGAGCGCTCAGATCCCAACAGTTTCAAAGCAATGGGTTGATCTGGTCCGAAAACCTCACCAGAGGCAAGCTGGAAAACCGGTAATATAATTCTTTAGAACGCAGGATTTTACCTTATACACCAATGATCAAGTAGTTCAAAATCTTCAAATTGTGAAAGCAGTGATGCTTGATAACCATAATGACTTCATAATCCAAGTGATGATAAAGATAACTAGTTCCCTTAAATATTTCTCCAGGGAAATCCATAACAGTCAGAAAAGAGAAATGTTTCTTACCTTGAAAAGGAGATGATTAGAAATCATCCCGGCAGCGCCTGAAACAGAAACGTTTATCAATTTCTTCCAAGAACTTGTCTCTTCTTCCTGTGAAATGTTATAATAAACATATTTAAAAAATAAAAATAAAAATAAAAACTTGAATATAAACCAGGTATCTTATTTATAGTAGGTTGATTCATGTGGCTCAACATTATTGGTTAGGAATCTACACCCTCATAACATGCCAGATGAATCTCATCCAGTAGCAAGTTAGAAACTTGAATAGCTTCATATCAAATTAGAGAAAATGACAGAACTTTGTATCATACTTTGGAAAAGGACTGCAATAAATATTGAAATCGAAAATACTTTCTTATGTTACCCTTAATGATCATTACCAGATTAGATATAGACACTTATGGGGAGATTATAAGAGGAATATAGTAAATTTCCTTAAGCTTCATTGGTAAAGGAGGAATACCAAGCAAGCAATTCTTGAATATACAAACAGGGATATGATGTCAGAATATCAGTTTGATTAACTTCAAGTATGTAAGGTGGCACCAAAAGACCAAACCAGCATTCTACTTCCAAATTATATTGAAGATTGTTGGGCAGAAGCCGGTGAAGGGCCAAGTCTAACACCCTGCCTTAAATGTGGCATTAGTTGCTACACAGTATAAAGAAATAAAGTGTTTGCTAGCTATAGTTTTTGATGTAGTGATAAACGTTTGATCTGAAATAATTATATAATACTCAACAAGTCAACCCAAATGGCATCACTGAGGTTTTAGTATCTTGCGCGCAAACTGTTTGCAACTATGCCTGAGAAAACCAAAAAAGAACCCCACCCAAAAAATAAAATAAAATAAAATAATGGAACCATCTCTAATATAAAAGGGAGCTCACAAACTAATTACATCATATTTCCCACATGTAAGTTGTACCAAAGATAAAGAAAATTTATATCTTGTAAGACTATGCACAAGAGAACTTACAGCCTTGAGATCATAAGTGAGACAGAACACTCCATAGCACTCTGATTTCTTCTTGGGGTCCTCTGTCGGCACGGCCACCGGAGCTTGAACTTCTCTGAGCATCAAAGAAAACAGTCACATTACACACACCCACATACATAACAGGATCAACAGAGATATACATACATGAAGCAAATGGAATTGAAGAAACCAAGAAAGAAACTTACTTGGAGGTGACAGAGCAGAAAACTTTGGCATGGCGGGTACGGGGAGGAGGCCTGACATTGAAGCGGCGCTGATGGGAAATCCGGGAAGGTACATAAGAAAGCTTGGAAGAGTGAAAGGTGCTGGCTTTGATGGCGTGCGATGATGAGGAGGGAGATAGCTCTATCGCCGCCATGGTAGCAGGGAGAAGCACAAATGAATTCAGGTTTGTAAGAGTGAAGAAGAGAGATGGGTGTCTCTTTGTCTGGAAGACCAACGACGAGAGATAGATTCTAGAATCTGTAAAAGCTTAAGATAAAAGCTTGTGGTTTTGGAGGGAGATGGAAGAAGAAAAAAGGGAAGGGGAGAAAGGGGAAGGAGTGTTTGGATTAAGCGAAATATAAGTCTAAGGCCATGCATACGACACTTGTCACTAATATCTCATCCTTTGATGTAGATCCCTTTGAATTTTTTGTTCCACATTGCCCTCGACTCAAATTCTTTTGGAAAATATTACATATACTTCTATTTCACTCTCCATTTCTATTTCCTTTCATAAATTTTTTATGTAGACACTTTTTTATAGGACTCATATAATAAATATATCCTATCTTTGTTTAATATGTCAGGGAATAAGAGTGAGAAAGTAGAATTTGAAAATACATGTAGTAGAACTCAATTCTTTTTACGAAATTTCAAAGAATTATAATGGATGTTTGGTAACATAAATCAATTTTAATTTATTTGACCACTATTAGTTGTTTGACTTGTTAATCATTTAATATAATTAGTTTTTTTGTAACCGCTTAGCTCTAAAATGTTTAAATTCAAAAAGTTGTTCAAAGTAACTTTTTCAATAAACTTTTTTGATAAAGTCAATTGGCATGTAATATGTTAACAGCTAATTTACTAAACATTTTTTTTACAATCAGCTAATGTTATCAACTAATCAAACTCACTAAGAAATTATTTTAATATTAACATAATTTAGTCCACCAATAACAAATTGTGTTAATATTAATAATGCATTTTAAATTTTTAAATTATTGAGGGACACCTTAGTCATTTTTTTATTTATATCGTTTTGTATTAAATAATTAATTAAACATTGAGTTTGATTTTTTGACAAGAAAACATTGAGTTTTATAGACACATTGTTTTTGTCATTAGAGTATAGATAAAAATTAACATTGCACTTTAAATTCTCAAATTATTGAAAGACATATTAGTCATTTTATAAAATTTAATCATAATTAAGTATTACATTTTAATTTATTTATAATAACAAACGCTTCCAACATTACTTATAAAGAAAAATATAATACTTCTTAATAATTATAAAAAAAATACGACGTAATATCTTTTTTACATGAAAATATAAAACACAAATATTATGTTTTGACCCAACTCGACCTGTCTCACAGATCTTTATCCGTAAGACGATCTCACACAAGTATGACACTAAATTAATTAATTAATTAATTAATTTTTACGCAACCTATAAATAGAAACCTTAATTAACGCGTATTCTTCACCGTCATAAACAATATTTCCTATATTGGACACTGCCATGAGTTGAAGGGAAATTGCATGATTAGAACGTTTGGATGGCACGGCACACTCCAAATAGAGTACTATTGCATATTCTCCCTAAACTTACTCCCTAACGTAGAGAATTCTGATAAGTTATTTTTTTATGTGGATCCAAATACAAGTATCTACATTAGTGAAAGTACAAGTTAGGAGTACAAAATAGAAGTAATAGCATTTTCCCTCCAAATATATAGATGCTGCATTATTGGTCCTACTTAGTGGTTCATTTGCAGCAATGTTCACTGAGTGGATACTTAGGATGAATCATGATATTTCGTGCCTATGAAAGACTCATTTCTAAGTGGTGAATTTGCCACGCCATGCCCCACCACAATCCCCTTACAATAACAATGAGTTGCCATCGGCTCTAATACAAGTAATTGTATCTTCTGACTCTCTTCTTTACCCTACAGATTAGTTCAGCTTCTCTCAACATGAACCATATCCAAGCCTAATCATTCTCACCCAGACAAGCCATAAGCATAGGAGTACGGAGTATTTCCCTAATTCCATACTCAAAAACAGAAACAAATATACTATGGTAGAGTACAAAATTCCAAATATGAAAATTTCCAAGTTTGCAACGCAAGAGAAAATTCATAATGACAATCATTTCTATAACACGTATGAGTAATAATTTAAAAAATTCCAAATGTGGAACATATCTAATGCATAATGTCCTTGATTCCTCAAAATTATAGATTCAATGCTACTTGGAGTATCACAATAACCCACTGTGTTCACAAGTTACCATCCACCAATTAAATCAGTTATAATCACTTATGCCTACAAGCTTTGCTTCTAAAAGAATTTCCAGAAATAACTGATGCTTTCTTTCAACAAAAACTTGCTTGCCTGCCTCAGATCAGCATTTTTAAGACTCACCGCATTAAAAAAGATTCTCAACAAGCTATGCATGAGAATAATATATGGTTTTCCATCACCTCTCATTGACTGAAGCTACTTTCCGCGAGATCATAGCCTCAGCTGTACGAATAGCTCGTTGGGTCCCTGTAATAGTAACCTTCCTGCAAAACACCCCAACATAAACATATTTCTTTTTCTCAACAGCTTAACAAGGACAGATATTCCTGCATTCTTATACCTGTCAGAAGTAGTCCCAGACATGAAATCACCCCTGTCAGAAATCTTTATTCTTGCTCCGCTAAGCTGCAATAAAAGCAGAACCTTAGCAACCATGCTAAAGGGGAATTTTTGGAACTTTCTTTATACACACCACATACCTGACTTATCTCAATGATGTTCCTTCCATTCCGACCCAGCACCAACCCAATGTGATCATCTGCAACACCAATAGTCACAGAATTGCTCCTATCCTCCTGCAACAGAAAATGCAGCTTGCTTCAGGCATGTAAAAACAATACTTTTTTTTTTGTTGCAAAACAACATATAAGATTACAACACTACTACAAGCAATAGGCAGTATCAACGTTGATTATAACTGTTTGCTACAGCTGTACGAGAATAAAGTCAGGAGATAGCTAATTGCCAATTTAGCATAACCATATCCAAAAATAGAACGAAATTTAGATGAACATATGCTAAGGACATTATATATCCAACAACCAAGATATATATATATATATACACACACACACACACACACATTTAAGTCAGGATGAACGAAAATATTAAATAAGAGGGCTAGCATAAGTTGTGGTCGAACTCTAAACGGAAGAAACAACACTGTAAAGGCAAGAAATCAGTCATAAAAGGACTTGAAGAATGAGGCCAGACCTTGCTTTGATATCTGTTATTCTGAAATCTCCCTCCAACCCCATTTGGCACATAGTTCATTCCCATATAAACCGCTGCAAAAGTAGTTGGAGTAGAAGAATTAAACTTTAACAAGATTCCAAATGAAGATGAATAGAGAAGCCACTATATTTCACACTCCATTTAAAAAAAAAAAAAAACAATTGCATTTCAAATCCCAAATACTGTGGCATGCAGGGTTGCATGGATGGATGCCACATCAACCCTAGATAATAAACTTTTAACTAAATGATACAATGGAGTATTATGGGGGAAAAAAAAGGGTAAAACCAAGAACTAGACGGAATTTAAGAGGATTTCCTTATCCATCCAGAGAATAATACTCAAGTCTAAGAATTGCAAATTAAGTCCAAACAGGAAAGCCATACCTGAATATGGAAACTGGGGCGTTCATGGACTGCATATAAGAAGAGTCTTCTGCCAACTTATATAGAATCAATTCAACAGCGCGGATTTGTTCGCCTAGAGTACCGGCCACTGTCACTAACCTATCATGAAATCCAGGGAAAATTATTGTCTTGAGGAGAAATCTTTATGCCAGCTCCAGAGTCTTCAATGAATGTCCTGCAATTAAAGCAATTGTGTATTTCAGCATTACCATAAAGTTTCAAAAAAGACTAAATAATTACTAGTAAATGCTAGATTCCTGAAAGGGGGGAAATCACTTTGGCCACAGTTAAAAGTATTGTGACAATATTAATGCAAATTAACAATTAATAAATGTCCAGCAATTAAAGAAGTCTTGTACTGATACATCTCGGGCCCATGATTATTTAGGAAGTCTTATTTTCTTATAATTACGCTACATAGTTTAGATCTTAAGGAACTACTAAATAATTATTTAGAAATTACTAAATAGTAAATAGTTCAGGAGTATTTAACTTATTACTCTTAGTCTTCAAATTAGTTAGGTAGTTTAATTATTTGGAAACTACCAAATAATCATTCTTAGTTTAGGACCAACAGTTATACCGTGCACCAGAGCGCACATAGCACTGTGCGCCTCCCAAAACGCGTCGTCTTGTTAAGTTGTTAAACAAAAAATCTCTTGTTTCGAATGCACATAAACTCATAACAGAATATACTTATATACATAAACTCATAACAGAATACACATAATCTAACATAATACCATAATAACATAAACTCATAACACAATACACATAAACTTTAATTGAAATACACATAATGGGTTTGGTTAACATAAACATAAACTCTTAACTGAATACACATAAACTCATAACACAATACACATAAAATTTTAACTGAATACACATAATGAGGCTTTGGTCTGTTCGGATGGACAAAGGACATCAGCATGAAACGCGCGCGTTTTGTGCCTGGGCGCACATTGCTATGTGCACCGTGGTGCACATATAAATTGCCGTTTAGGACCCTTTGTAATCAGCCGTATAAGGAGTGTTATACTGTTATTTGGACAATAAGGAGGCAGAAATTCAATCCCAAAAAGTGTCTAAGGGAGTTTTGGGTCCCAAGCAAACCCAATGTTTTTCTTCTTTTCCTTTCCAACGTATTATTCTTTTCTTCCTTACGTTTTCTTGATGAATGGGCCTTCTGTTCCATTTCACCTTGCTTAACTGCTTAAGCTTAAGCTCCAGTAGCAAAATATGCGTGGGTTTTGGGTCTCAAGCAAACCCACTCCTTATTTCACCTATTGATTCTACTCAGACCTTGCTAAAGCTTCAGTAGAAGAGGGACAGGTGTGTGCTATAGTCTGGGAATTTGGTGAATGCAACAAAGAATCACATTGAAAATGGAATAGAAGGCCCATTCACTCTATTTATTTCTTTTAACTTTTTTTAATTAAATAGATGATTTATAATCATGGTGATAGATTTCATTTTACATATGTTTCATACTAAACTTCTCTTGTAAACAAACACCTGGACATATGGTAAAACATGTTTTCCAACAATTAACTAAACAACTTTAAAAACTGTAAAAACATTTTACATGTTTCTGCAGTTTTTTAACGGGAAATGAACAGGCAACATGTTGAACAAGGAATCACTCACATACGGTTAAAAGTAACGTGCATCAATGAGTGATAATGTAACAATGGCAACTCCATGGTCCACACAATAATTTTCAACCGAGTGATATCATTGCAAAGATAAATAGATTTTATGGGCACCTATTTGGTCCCCAACAAGTAGTAACAAAGATAGAAATAAAATTGAGTTGACTTTGTTGATTGTTACACAGCAATCAGGTTAAAGCCTTCAACCAAAACTACAAAACAAAAGAAAATTCAAATGGAGCAGGATTTACTATCTATGTAAAAAAGCAAAGGTTATAGTTTGCAAGAAGTTGCCCTTCATTACATAAAAAGAGAAACTCATAAATGATCATTTACTACCTTAAATAAAGAAAGAAGCACATCATTTGTTCCCTCCATTATGTAACTCCTATTTTATCTCACACCATCTATTATTTTCCACAATTATCAACTCCTTTAAAGTATAACCTAGACTGATTCTATTATTCAGTGAAAAAAACTGCAGAAAAACAAAAGAAAGACGCCTAAGTAATCATGAACAAAGGTATCTGTATAACTAAGCCCTTCAAAAACAAGGTATTCATCTATATTTAGTGATATATAAATTTTTTTTGTTAAATGGAGTAACCAGGGTTAAAAATGGAACTTCAGTATAACATTCTCACTTATTCCATTCCATTCATGATAACTCTAAACAAACACATGAAGATCTACACATTAAGTAGAGGCAAGAAAATCATCACTCTATATCGTTACATAGTTTTCCAATGTAACCCTGACTGTCAGATAAGATAAGTTAATGTTGTGGCAGTATGACTATAAAAATAAAAATAAAAATAAAATAAAATAAAATAAAATAAAATAAAATAAAAAAAGAATTGGACACTATCAATGTGAAGACAACTACATAGATAAACATGATATAACAAAGTTTACAGATGTTAGAGAAACAATAAGGATACATTCAAATTGAACATAGAGTACTTAGAAAACTTACTTTATGATGGCTCCTCCTTTCCCTATTATTCCACCACAAGAACCATTAGGCACAATTAATCTAAATTTGGATCGTGGCTCAGAATCACCACCGTCATCAACAAAAAACTGACACAGGAAAAAAGAGAGGAAAATGTTAAATCAAGAATCAACAGGGGTATAGGAAATAAACTTTGAAGGCCATCAATTACCTCATCCAGTAATTTAGCAAGGATAAGATCAAGTGCCTTTAGTATGTCATCAACAGTTCCAGATACCATGACAATCCTATCAGAGGTACCAGGGAAAAATTCATGATTGCGTGATAACTGAATTCTAGCCCCTGATCGTGATTGGAAATCATTAATTGTAGAGCCACCTTTTCCAATAATAGAACCAGCTTCAGGATTTGACAGAAGAAACTTCACATAAGTTGTCTTCTCTGTGTCTGTAGAATATAATTAAAATCCATATCAGCACCCTCATTAAAGTCCTAAGCATACAGCATAATTACATATCCTAACAGATGCTAATCTTGAATTAGATATCATAGCAGAGAAAGATTTATTTCATAATGGAGTCTTTTTATTTAGAATTGCTGAATGAAAAGTCTCCTCATTTGTCACTCTTCAGCAAATTAAAGGTATTTAAGGAGGACTTTAAAGTTGTTGTATGAACTAATTACTAGAATGTTAACATTAAATTGAAGTCATAACTCATAATGAATCAGAATTTAGAAATTCGTGTCTTAAACATAGGGACAGATGCCTGTGACACTACTGTGAAATCTTATAGTAATCAGATTCTCATACCAATTTCCAAGGTGACCCAGGGAGTCAGGGAACATGCCAGCACGGCAGCACCATTTCTGAAGCTCAAACTTCAGTAGTATTCCGTAATACTCAAATGCATGCATATATACATATAAATGCTTAAATACCAAAAAACTAACAGACACACACACATTGTAAAATTGCAATCGTTAGAAAATCAAACCACCTTTAATTCATCAAATTTTCACAAAAACAACAGATATAGACTACTATTAGGGTTTGGAATCACTGGCAACAATGTAGATTGTGGAGAAACGGCCTGAAACTAGCAACTCAACTCACATTGTTGGCAAAAAATACAGATTCGAAAAGCAAATCAAAATCCGGATCCAAATTCACATTTTCATAAAAATCAAATACGCAAATTTTCGAAGCAGATCCAGCAGCAGAACACTAGACACAGCATAACAAGGAAAACAGAGGAGCGGGAGTGAAAAGCAGACCTTCAGGTGGCGGAGGCGGCGGCGGCGATGAATTGCGAGGGGAAGATTCATTGTTTTGCTCTTCGGCGGCAGACGAGTTCTGCTTCGATTCCGCACCTTCCATCGCCATTTTGGTGTATACGGCTAGGGAAACCAGAGAGAAGATTGAGATGTGAGTGTGCGTGTAGAGAGAGAGAGAGAAAGAGAAGTCAAAACATTGGGAATATAGAGAGAGGGAGGGGGTATACGACTATACGTATAAGTGAGGTGTAAGTATGTGTGGAGATTTAGGAGGAGTTTAGTTGATAGAGCCGCGTGAATGGGAAGAAAATGGTGAGAGAGTGGAGGCGCATGTGCTGAGATGTGGAGGCTAAACACTCCTTTTCGAGGGTCACCAAACACTTCTATAATATCTCTCTTTAGCCTATGCTGTGCTCTGTTTTTACTTTTAACAGTGAAAACCACAATTTTTTTTTAAGTTTATTACAAGATATTATTAAAGAGTACATATTTGTAAATCATAATATATAATTTTTCAAAGCACACGAGTATGACATTATAAAAAAAAAATGTGATGAGTGAAATTTACAATCACTCTCCAATAGTGTGCATGGAGTAAATTATGCATTGTAACTTTAGCCAGTAAAGGACCACAAAGAAGGTAAACTACCTTACATTACTCATAGTTAATCGGTTCAAGTCAATAGACCGCTCTCACGTCAAACATTATAAATTAAAAGTTTTATATTTGATAGGAAATATACCCCGAGCATACGTACCACATACATGTTGGTTCCCCGTCTAGTCAGCATGAGGAACCGTTTCCAACCTTGACCAACTTTATGCTTAACCAACCCGACATCGGTGCAAGAGCCAAGCAAATGAATAGTCAATGTACACCTTCTACATTACGTACCTTGAGTTCGGTATCGACCCTACGGGGTCAGGACGAGTATCCCGAGCAAGGCCATTTGGAGCGCATTTAACTAAGATTCATGGTCTCAAACCAAATTTATTACCTAGTGACCAGTCAAGAATATCGCAACACGTGGACCCCACTACATATACACAGCCGCACGAGCTCGCCGTCTGCATGCGCGAGAGCCTGACATGTGCCCACTCTTAACTCCTATAAATAGCACATTAATTTGCGAAGAAGGGGGCGAGGGGCTTTTTGGCATTTCTACTTAACCTTAAACACCTCGAGATGATCTGACCCACTGTCACTTCTTCCTGAGCTCAACTATTTAAACCAACAAGCAGACTTGTACCCTCATACGGTCCAAATCCATATTCATACACTTATCTACATACTCCGGTCTATTTACTACATCAATATTATTCTTATATGTATACATGTATGCGTGTGCACATGCATTGATTTACTCCCAAAAACAAAATGTTAGACTATTCATAAGTTATGTACTTTACAAATCAGGCCTATCATTATTTGTTAAAGACTTCTCATATAATTTTTTATTTTTTTTGTCTGATCACAAGTTTCTTCGATCATCAATTAAGACCATACGTAGAAACTAATCACAATCATGTCAAGTATAAACTCAATATTAATTTCTAGTTAAGTTGAAAAAGAGGTAATTCCCATAAATTTTGCAATATTGTGTATAGTCTTTAAATGAAGTTGAATGGTAGGATTTGGTGCATTTCTTTTCCTTTTGTTTTTTGTTGCTTGTTTAAATAAGAAGACAATTTAAGCACGTATATATGTTGGAGCCATTTAAGTGCAGTGTACGTCTTCCCCACTAAATGGTTGTCTACTTCCGTAGAGATTCGGTGCATGTTGATGTTGGCGTAATCTAAATTTCATGATCTTTGTTTGTTACAATATGTCACTAACTTCCTAAACCGCTAGCTATTGCATGCATTTTGTTCTATTTGTTTGTTTTTTAGCACCCTCTATGACGACAAATGTTTTTTGAAATAATGACATATTTACTTGCTTTTTACTCGCTAATGTGTCACGATTATTAATAATTAAAGAATTTTATTTTATTTTATATTTTTTGTGATAATAAAAAAAAACTCACATCTATTTATAAGAGTATAAGAATATGCACGAAGTAAAATCTACAAGTCTACAACTATGTATTGTATTTTCAAAATTATACTCTTACGCAATTAATTGATTTAAATTAAATATAAATTTCGTTTTCGCACTCTCATATATTTTCCATTTTCCATTAACTAATTATAAGCCATCCTCCTTTATTTTATTCTTTTTCATTCCCCGTTCCCTCTCCTCTTTGTTTTCCCTCTCTTCTTCCCTTGTCTTTCTTTAGGGTTCATTTGGTTCGCGAAAAATATTTTAAGAAGAATAAAATTGAAATTTCATTGAAAAATATGAATTTCACAGTTTGGCTTGTGAGAAAAAAATTACTAGGAATATTAATTTCATTGTTTGGTTGGATTTAGAATTGTAAGAATAATGAGTATAAAGATTTATATACCCCTACAAAATAATAAGGGGGGCCGTTTGGTTCACGCAATCTTGGATTACTCCAGGTAATATGATTATATCCAGGAAGGTAATGTAAGATATGACCCATTTTCACTTCTTCCTGAGCTCAACTACTTAAACCAACAAGCATATTATAGTAAATTGATCCATATAACCTAAAATATAACCCTTAACCAAACAAGGTAATATATATTCTACAATTCAAATCAAACACATAGGGTAATCTTACATTCCTAAAATTTCACATTACCTCTTGCCGATAATCCTATTACATGGGGTAATCCAAGATTGCGTGAACCAAACCCCCTAAAAGTAATACTTCGTAATAATTAAGAAGAACAAGAAGGGTAAAATAGTCAAGTCATCCCATTTTTTTCCCAACTTATATGAAAAACAAAATTTCATATTCTACCAAAGATTTTGTTTTCCTCAAATGTGAAAAACACAAAAATAGAGTTAATTCCAGCAATGGTCCTCCGACTATTCTGATTTTCCAAAATTGGTCCTTGTCTTTTAATTTGGACGAAATAAACCCTTGACTATCAAAATTGTTCCACCATTAGTCCTTCCGTTAACATGGCGTTTGACAGCGTTAAGTAAAGGGGTATAAGTGTAATTTTCTTAATTATGTCTCTTCTTTTCCTTCCCCGTCTTCTTTTCCTTCCTGTTGACTTCATTAATTTCTTTAGCTGTGTCCGGTGGATTTGGCGAGGAAAGCAAAAGGAATTCCGGTGGAAAGTTGTGTCACTCATGTATGTTGGTTTGATATAATAATTATATTTCTGGGATTTGTTAGTGACCTGAATGCTAATGTTAATACGACTACATGGGATGGGATGGGTGGTGGCGTCCTTGGCGGCCACCATTGTTCTTTCTTAGAGGAGATCTCTTGAAGTTTATCCTCACCGTCTCTTGAGTCCTCGAGGGTGTACAATAAGAATAAAGAAATCTCATCTAAGAAACTTCCTCTGCATCTCCTCCTGCTTCAAGGTCACGTCTCCATCACCCTCTCGAAGAACTCCTTCCACTTCCGCTTCTTCCGATGCCGCCGCGGGATATCCTCGTCCGACGAGGTCGAATACGACAATATGTTCCCGCCCGGGAACGCATTGTTCGCCGCCGGAATCGGCGCAAACGCCGCCTCAACTGTGCAGGATTCGTAGTCTTCTGGATTCAGAAGGGTGATCAATTAATCCCTTCCTCATTCAAGAAATGATGAAGTATGAAATATAATAATATAATGTAATAAAACATTCACTGTGTTTTCTCATGCGGACAGAGCAGGGCTGCTGTTGAATATGAAAAGAAGATGAAAAAATTAATCATGAACAGAGTCAATAATGGAAAGAATATGATGTCGATGAGTTGTGAAATTGAAAAGCTACGTGCTGAGCTAGCAATTGCAGAGAACAGGGCGAAGGCAGTTGATGCTGAAAATGGTCAGATAATAAGAAATGATGAAATGTGTAAATATAATGGATGTAAAAGATTCATATTCAGGAAAGTGGTCAATGCGCTTTTTCATTCTCTTTTTCGTGCACTGTATATTGATGAAGATGGGGATAAGGTGCGCAAAATATATGGTGCACCTCCGCCGGAATTCCTTTCGCTTTCCCGCCAGATTCACCGGGCACGGGTAAAGAAATTACAGAAGCTAACAGGAAGGACAAGAGAGACATAGCTAGGAAATTACACTTTAACCCTTTACTTAACAGCTGTTAAATGCCCATTTTAACGGAAGGACCAATGGTGGAACAAATCCGGATAGTCAAGGGTTTATTTCGTCCAAATTAAAAGACAAGGACTAATTTTGGAAAATCACAATAGTCGGAGGACCATTGCTGGAATTAAAGGTTTTTTTTTGTGTGTATGAAGAATTGACCGTCTAAATCTTCCAACTACTTGTTAAAATGGTTGAAAATTCGGTTCAGAGTTTTTAATTTTTCCACCACCTATCGAAGTTGTTGGAAAATTGACCACTTTTCTTTTATTGTAAAAAATTCTAACCACTTTCAAGCGGCAATAAAAAAAAAAAGTAAAAAAGAAAATGTCATGTTAGTGGTAAGAATTTCACTAATTTTCTGTTGTACGACTAGATTCTTCTTCTAAAAAGCTGAATCACAATCCAACCCGACCGATAGAGCATTTGAGATGATATAAATCATGATAATTCAAACTGAACATGAACCATAGAAGCTAGACCTGACAGAGCATTTAGGAGAATGTAAATCATGGTAAACTCAACTTGAACATGAACCATAGAGGCTAGACCTGTGCATGGTCATTCTTTCAAAGTTTTACCTCTGTGACCAATTGAGCTGCTCATACAGGTTTGTAGGACTAGATTCTTGAAAATGATGAATGATGACATTATAATTGAGAAATAATTAAA
Source organism: Ipomoea purpurea (assembly GCA_009835305.1). Lineage (NCBI taxonomy): Eukaryota > Viridiplantae > Streptophyta > Magnoliopsida > Solanales > Convolvulaceae > Ipomoea > Ipomoea purpurea. Next base: position 21,597 of record VALG01009143.1, on the reverse strand, counting down.
ATGTAATTTTCCATAAGATGATATTATTACTTTAATTGGACTCTAGTGGAAGTAGATTAAGAAATTAATACTAGCGGGTAAATTATTGCCAAATTGTACGTATAGACTAGGTAGTTTGGATAAGCTAAGGTAGTAAGGTATATAGCTAGAGCTAGCCACCTACTCACCTAGGTTAGGACAGGTTTGATAAAATAGCTCAAAGAGAGGGGGCTTAAAGTGATAAATAATTCCTTTTTTATTTTTTCCTTCATAAAAATTGATAAATAGCTAGCTACTTAATATCGTCTCAAAGTGGAGAATTTTTTGAGCATAATAGTAAAGTTTAATTTATGTGTTCAGCTGAGCTACTATTATTTTACATTTTCTCAGATGTTCTATTAGATTGGGACGTATGGATCTTGAGGTTGGAGATTCAACTTAAAAAAGGAACAAAGGAAAGGTTTGACAAATAGCTCTCAAATTTAAATATGAATTATCAATGATCATTTCATATCCTAATTTAAGAGAGATGCTTGCATTCAATCCACTCAATTTAGCATTGACTTGTTAGTTAAATAGCAATGTGAATTGGTATAAATAAACATAATATTCCTGGGGTGTATTTGTATGGTATGAATGGGCAGGGTATTAATTATATGCTATACTTAATTATAATATATATGTACATGCAAATTAATCTGATCCGTCCATCCAGAATGATTAATAGTTGAAAAATAATAGAGGATAAAAAAGGCAAAATCAATTTTATAAATATTACAAAATTTGACCACTTTTTTTTAAATTATTATTTTGCAACCATGGATCATACTATATACACACTTAAAAAAACATCTCCTGCCAATCAGATATGATTCACAACTTGAACAAATTGCGAGGATTTTTTATTTTTTTTTTATTTTTTTTTTTTGCGAACCAAATTGACTATTTTACCTATACCAGATTTGAATAATGATTATTTTATTAAATTGAGAAGAACAAGCTGGACAACACTTAAATAAGGGCAAGTGATGAAAAAAATAGATAGTAGTTTTGAGTTTGACAAAAACCAATATGCGATTATGTAATTAATAGTAATTTGTCAAGTTGGAAGAAGCTAAATAGTCAACTTCTTCATTTCAGGGAGATGCAAGATTTGATCTCTGATCTACAATTTCATCAATGTATATTTAATAACAACTTACATTAAATTAAAAGTCCAACTTTTCATTTTGTGATGTTCATGAATGATTCAAAATATTTTGAAGTATTAACCTAATAGTTTAAGCTGTTGGACAATGGAATAACTAAAACAATTATAAATTTGAGAGTTCAAACCTTGTAAAGGCTGTGATATGTCTACTTTTAATTGTCTTTTATTATTAGTTTGTTTTCATATAGGGAGTCCTTTTGCACTTATCTGATATAGATACGTTACTAATTTAGGAATAATCACTTAATCACTATCATAAAAATGACTTTATAAAATTGCAGTTAGTTAATTTTTACTGGTAACCATTCTAAGTTTAATGATTTTGTTAATTTTGTTGACATGACGACGTGAGTACGTGACGCCATATGTCGTGTCTGATTGTCTAATATTATAGAGTACAAAAAAAACAAAAACAAAAAACAAAAAACTACCACTAAGTTCTACTGTATTGATTCATTTTGAATTCTAAATCTAAACTCCTTCATTTTTACTCATTGATATGATAAATAATGATAAATTATATTCATCAGGTAGATCTTGAAAATTTGAAAGAAAAAATAACACTTTTGCCCATAAATTATTTTACTTTTAAAAATTTAGTCATGTAAATTAATTTCAACAAATTTAACTCATTAATTGGTCATAATATTGCACTTTAAATTTATTCTTTAGTGTTATATAATTATCAAACTCTATTAACATATGATGTTTTTTTAGTACTACTGACTCTGTTACAAATTTTATGTTACTGTTATCATTTAGAATCAAAATTTACGGTTAATACTTAAAAATGACATTCACATTGAGATACTGAAATTTTAACCATGAATATTGATTGTAAACGACAAAAATAACCTCACAAAAAAGGGTTCACTAATGAAATTTGTTAATTATATACACCCGTAATTGAAAGGTGTAACATAATAAATAATAAAAAAACTAAATATGTTCGAAACAAGTAACATCGACCAAAATTTTAAAAGTGGAATAATTTAGGGATCAAGAGTGATATTTTTTTCAAATTTGAATGAGTGATTAAAATTTGATAATAGAATTTTAGAGTTTTGTAGCATTTTCCAACCACCACCACCTCCTATAAAATTTGACTTGAAGACAAAATACAAGGATGATGGGGATGTGACGCCCAACATGTACCCAAAAAAAAAAATTAAAAAAAAAAAATAGAGAGAATGTGACACGCATAGTGTTACGTGCTATTTAATATGATATTTACAAAGGAAAATGATACATTGTATTTTTATGGAGTATAACTCCCACCCACATATATAAATTTTATTGGGGTAAATAAAAGTGAATGAATTAAAACAGTGGGCATCTTTGTTATTTAAATCAATCAAATGATGACACCTTAGCGGGAGTAAAAAATAGAGTAAAAAGTGAGAGTACGTGTAATATTATTTATTTACAAGTGATATGAAAATTCGTTCCCAGAGTTGATCCACAGACGGGAACATTTATAGGAGCTCCCGTGTAAATCACTGGAAAATGACCCAACTACTTTTTTTTTTTTTACAAATGTAAGTATTTATTAGAATTTTAAATGCGCACGTATATCAAATAAATATTTATAAACCTATTAAAAATGTCATATCATTGAGTGAATATATGTTGTGACTGTCAATGTATGTAGGTGCAATTAGCAATTAACTATTCTATGTATACTTTTTTTTTTTTTAAATCAAATTTCAAATTAGATAAATCGTGCATAAAGGTTACAAAGTATCTAAAATCACTTTTTTTTGTATGTCACCGACACGAATCGTTGGTAATTAACACGAAGAAAAAATAAAGAAATTCCTGTATAATGTTTGGCCAAACTCACATGACTTATATTGCAGAGCATATAAATACTTTAGGATCAATGCAGCCCCGACTTCTTCAATGTAACAAATGCGGAGTACTCATATCCGACAACGATAACTAAAAAGATAAGCGTTACCCATCAAACCAGTTTGACGTGACCTCAATAGGATACGACTGTTTTAACAACATACAAACACCAACCTCACTCTTAAAAATTTTAAAACCAACCAATAATATTCTTCGTCAAAATGATCCTAAAAACAAACAGGGAAAATGCCACGAAACATTTAGGAAAGTTTCGGGTAATCTGGCTATCAGGAGTGTAACATTAGAGGAAAAACTTTGGAAGAATATAGCACAAAGAAAAGGGGTAATGAAACTTTCGTTGGTAATGGCCCAACTACCTTATCCAAAAGGGAAAGATCGACATACACATTTGCTAGGAGTAAACTATAGTTACAGATTAATATAAGGTAAGTATGTGGTAAAGACACTTAGGTTACATGTCATATGCTCACACTAACCCCTAAAACCAATGACCCACTTAGTAAGACGAGAAAGAAACACATGTAGTATGATTACCTGGTTGGGCAAACGTTATTGAGTAAGACACCTGATTTGATGGAAACAACGAGGAAGAAAATGTTTTCATATGATTTAACATGATAAGTTCTTCATCAATTATAACCATAGTGTAACCATTGGACGTAGAAGTATCATTAGCCAATGTTGTCTTGGTGGCTGTGACCCATCTCGCGATAATTAAAACATATTTTAGTACTCCGCGTCGTCCACGACCTCTCCCAAAATGTCATAGGTAACGGCCATCACTTTCACCTCGATAGCCATAACTTTCATTACCACCGCTTCCTTGTGATGAACTTTTAATTTGCTTCAATGTTACTACCCTGTGTCATAAACACACTTCACAATGATATTTCATTAGTATTCCCTGACGTTTTTTGTATATATAGAGGATGTATGATCTAATGACTCCAATTCCTTATTCCCAATCACATGAGATCTTAGAATGCCATACTCTTTCTACACTCTAGATATTCATCTAAAAACAAGCAATTTATCACCTTTTTTTGTTTTTGTTTTTGTTTTTGTTTTGTTTTGTTGTGAGGACAAGCAATTTATCACGTTGATATTTCATTTTATTGACATCATTGGTAATTGGCATAGCGGCACAGAAAGCTTCACTTGTATTCTTGAAGTCATAGTAATAAATTAATAATAATCTATTAAGTTTCGACCGTTTTTACTAGAATAATAAACTTTTGAGTTGAGACCAAACTCATATAATTTGCTCAAAATTACTTCGTTCCACTAAATCATTTATTAATCAATTCCACATATATAGTATAATATGTATATATATATATATATATATAATATATCACAGTTTGACAATATTATTTCTTTCTCATTGCAATTAATATTCGACAAAATAGGACTTTATCTTTCATTATCCTATTCTTTTGCTTCATTAGCATTTGTGGGACGTTCTTTTATCAAGTGTCGCCTTTACCCATACCATCCAAACTAACTTTAACCATAAACTTCTATTCTCTAAAATTAGATCCATCGGGTGCAAGCACTACATTAGCTAACTTATACGGGGTTGATACAACATTTATATTTCTCCATTATGCCACTTTTAACCCAAAAAAAATCAACAAATTCATTTGTCCACAATATCAACTGTTAAACCTACAAAAAGCTTCAACACACCATCCTCAATAGGCTTGAATCAATAAGGCGCACTTGAGAGTACAAACCATTGCTATTCTTTTAGTCTAGTAAGCCCATTTGTTTTCTTGCATTAATATTGGCCCGCAATGGGAATCCAAAGATGGACCACACTTATGGGCCATTTGGCTCCCCACTTTTAAGTTACCGCCAAAACTTCAATGCTCTCCAAAATTTCGAGGGATATTGAATTCCAAATTTCAAATTTGCCACTGAAAGTTAGTCCGCGTTTCATTTTCATCTAATATCCGCCCTTCATTGGTGAAACCATCGACGGCTCACATTCACGATCCGCGACGCATTAGATTGACCAATCAATGGAGAGACCCTAACCACTATATAACCAAACCCCCCTTTACACTTAATTTCATCGCACTTGTAAGCAGAGTCAGATTCACTTTATCTAACTCCCAATCTCTCTCTCTCTCTTTCTCAAAAACCAATGCCCCTAAGGCGGAGAAGAAGCCGGCTGAAAAGAAGCCCGCGGCGGAGAAGGCTGCCGCAGCCGAGAAGGCTCCTGCGGAGAAGAAGCCAAGGCCGGCAAGAAGCTCCCAAAGGACGGCGGAGCAGCGGCCGGAGAGAAGAAGAAGAAGAGGACGAAGAATCGACTGAGACCTACAAGATCTACATCTTCAAGGTGCTGAAGCAGTTCATCCGGATATCTCGGAATCTCCAGCAAGGCTATGGGATCATGAACAGCTTCATCAACGACATCTTCGAGAAGCTCGCTCAGGAGGCCTCTCGTTTGGCTCGGTACAACAAGAAGCCGACATCACTTCCCGTGAGATTCAGACCGCCGTGAGACTTGTCCTCCCTGGTGAGCTAGCCAAGCACGCCGTCTCTGAAGGCACCAAGGCCGTCACTAAATTCACCAGCTCTTAGGATGTTGAAAATTAGGGTTTCCAATGTTCCTGGTTTTAATTAGGTTTTGTTGTAGATATAAAGTCGTTTCGATTTACTCTGCTATGGGACTGTAGTCTATTGTATGGAACCCTATTGAATCAATGAATCAGTGTTTCTTTGCATTTTAAGTTTATGCCGTTTTTGCTCTGTTCTAGACTTCTAGTTGAACCCTATTAGTCCTCTTTCCATGAATGACATCAAAAGCTAGCTGATTTTACGAATCTTAAGCTTCTTCTCACCTTCCAAGAGGTCTGATTCTTGTTTTTATATACAATTGTTTTGATGAGAAGATGAGAGCAGATTAGGGTTCCTCCTTTATTGCAGACATTCCTGTAGACATTGAAGGATTCCTCTTTTCTTGCAATTGAGAGTTATTTCAAGGATTCAAGAATGGTGATTCGCATAAACACTGAGCATAGCTCTAAGTCTCTAACTACAGGTGCAGAAACACCAATGCACATAAATCACAGTTTCGATAATCTCATAAAAACCTGGTCTGCCAGTTCTTGATTGGGGTTGGGAGGGGAGTCCTGTCCTCCGGCGGATGCAGCCATCGGCGACGATGCCTTTACTTCTTTTTTCATTTCTCAAACGCCATTTGAAGTAGCTTCCCTTGTTCTTCAATCCGCAATTGCAATTTTCTTTGTATCTGGGGGGAATTAGCGCCTATATTAGCAGTAAAACGAAGGAGGAGAAACCCCCGGTTTGGTTTACACCTTCACATACCTCGAGTTGCTCGCGAAGCTGAACCTGCAGCCGTAGTGCTTCCGTAATGCCCATTTTCCTTTCAAAATTGCAAGGTTTGAAATTAATGAATCAATTCTGATAGTGTATCAAAAGTGGGAAAAACTCTATTGCAAAATTACAATTACTGGCAAATCAAGCAACCATTAATCGATAAAGTTTTCATAAACACAACAGATAAGAAAACGCACATCAAAATCCGGATCCAAATTTCATGAAAATCAAAGACGGTTAAAATTCCCGAAGCAGATCCAGTCGTAGAACACTAGTTACATCATAACAAGAGAAATAAAGGAGTGGAGTGAAAGGCGGACCTTGGGGAGGAGAAGGCGACAGTGGAATGAATACGAGGCGCAGAGTCGTTGTGTTGCTCGTCAGCGGCAAAATGAGTTCTGCTTCAATTCCGCCATGAAATCTTATAGGGCTTGATTTTGGTCCTTGTTATCAGGCTTTCACGATTACAATAGGGCTAGTTTATCAGTGGTGTTGCATGATTGACGTTTGGTTGTTCCGATTATTGAAAAATTTAGGCCTAGACTCATCGCACAATTGTTATGTCATGGACCGAGATGGACCAGATCAAAACATCTAGAATAACTATGTTGTTATGTCACCGTTTTCTCGACAAATTATGTTGTCCATCACACAAATACAAAAATAATATCGTTTTGACTAAAAATGTGTGTTTCATTTTTAAAAAAAATTCAGTTTCGATTCCCAGCAACAACATTATGTTGTTCATTCATTTCAGATTTTTAATTCATTCATTCTGAATTTTTAGTTATTAAATTATGAATGTGTAGTTATGCAATTCTGGATTTTTAGTTATGAAATTATGAAAGTGTAGTTATGAAATTCTGAATGCATAGTTATGAAATTATGGATTTTTTTAAGTCGACGTCAAAACGACGTCGTTTTTGTATCCGTGTGCACCATGCATGGTGCACACGAATGCACAGCATTACACTCTCGTTTTCTTAGCCAATGATTTTTTTTTTTATTTTTTTTTGGGTGAATATAGAGTTTAAAAATTGTGTTATACTGTTGATATAATTGTGAATATAGAGTTCTGCAATTTTGTATATTGAGATCTAAAATTATGAATATAGGGTTCAAAAATTGTTAATACAGAGTTCTGTAATTGTGAATATTGAGTTCTGTAATTTTGTATATTGAGATCTAAAATTGTGAATATAGAATTCTAAAATTGTAAATATAAAAGAACGAATTTTGAACACAAACAACTCATCGGTAACTTAACGGTAAGGAAGGAAATAATTTTTATTTTTTAAAAAAAAAACAAAAATTCAAACGGCATCGTTCTGAAGCAAAACAATGTCATTTTGGACCCGAATCCAC
>VALG01009142.1:0-42585 GCA_009835305.1 Ipomoea purpurea | reverse complement strand
GTTAATAAGCTATACTAGTTTGAGAAAAGTGATAAAAACGCATTAATAAACTGGTTTTTAATAGACTACTTCTGTATAGGTGATAATGCATTGCAAGTGTATTATTATGCCGCTAGAGATTTTATATGTAATAAAGTTATTATGATTACGTTATGTTTTAATAGTTAAGTTTCGTAATATATTGTATTCTATCACGATTTTTTTTTTGTATGGTACGGTTTTTTTAACAATTAATTTATAAGGTTATAAGAATATTTTTTTGATTATAATATTATATTTTTTGAAATTTAATTTTGTAACAATAGTTTATTCTAAGTTAGATGATGATGTTAAGTTTTTTAGGGGGTTGTATAATTTATTAAAATTTTTTACTATAAAAAAAGAAAAACAAAAAATAAATAATAGGACATCAAATTTAAGAAGTTGTAAGTTGTAACAAATCTTGTTTCTTATAGTAGATTATTATTTTTTAAAATATATTCATAAATTTCATATAATCATCTGGATTTTCATAAAAAATATAGTATGATAATAATCACAAGCATGCACCACGCTATGCTTGCTAGCCTTTGCACACGTACTGATTGGGCCATCCTTGCAATTTGAGTCATTATATTTCTCAGAAATTAACGTATATTATTATACTGTTATACTGAAATTATTGTAGTTTTGAAACTTCTTCAACCATGCACGTGCTGAAGGCAATTGGCCTCGTGGGTTCGTCAGTAAACGCTTAAGATATACATTTATTAATCAACCTTGTAGTTATAAGAATAATAAATCAATATGAATGAATATAATGAATAATAATAATTCATAATAATATGAATAATAGTAATAAAACTCCAACTCAAAATCTTGGGACCGCATCACGGTACAACTTATTAGCAATATAAACTAAATGCAGTTGATGTGTGCAAATCGTTATGCTGTGAGCACGTGCCCACCTTGCATAGTGCGCAACTAAATATTATATCCTATTTCTGTATTTAGATTCATAATTTCTATACTGTAGATTCATAGTTTCTAGACTCTCGGTGAGCTAAAATTTATACTTTAAATTCATAATTTCTAAAATCGTAGGATCCATAATTTAAATACAGTAGATCCATAATTTCTATACTGCACTGATTTGTTGAAAACATGGTTCAACAATTGAAATCTAAAGTATAAATTTAGTTCACCGAAATTCTAAAAATTATGAATCTACAATATAGAAATTATGAATCTACAGTATAGAAATTATGAATATAGATTAGTGCGCACCATGTGTATGGTGGGCACGTGCTCACATCATACATTTGCCATAGTGTGAGGCATTGCTCATTTTGTAAGGTGAATAAAGATATATATTCATTTTTATTTTTATTAGTTTTATTTTTATTGAACAATAAATTCAATTTTAAGTAATACACTAAAAGATGAATTTACTAAATACCCACTTTTTAGTAGTAAACATATATGTCAGTGATCCATATTACAATATAGACCATGGTAGACCATATACATAAGATTCAACTAAAGGTGAGCAAAATAAATAAATAATTGACGTGAATGGTAGCATTTGCACAACCCACATGAATCAAGTGGTTCAGATTAATTAAGAATCAAGGAAACAATCTGGCGCCTTTAAGTATACTGCCAGAGAGATGACTCTCATAAAGTATTTAATTACTTAATTATTGTCAATAACTCTGGTTGGAGTAGAAAAAAAATATTCTTCTTCAACTCCCTTAAAATAAAATATTATGTTCAAGTGGTTCGCAAATAAGCTAGAACAGCCTCTTCATTAAAATAAATAAATAACTTAAATATTCATCCACCAGAAAATGGATGAAATATGATGATTTCCAAAGAAAAATAATGTGGGTGTTTAGTAAATAGTTGTTAGCTGAATTAGTAGGTTTAACTAATTGAATATTTAGCTAGTTGTAGAAAGATGTTTGGTAAATTAACTGTTACTGATTACATACTAAGGGGGTGTTTGGTTGGATGTAATTTGGGTGGAATGGAATTGCAATTCTGTGGAAGGTCCAATTACGCCGTTTTGGTTGAGGGGAATGCAATTCCACGCGAATTGCAATTCCCTCAAAAATGCTGAATCTTAATTCATACCTCCCCCTTATGAATTGGAATTCGTTGGTTTGTGATGGGAGAGAGAAAAATATATGTAAAGACCATTTTACCCTTTTGTCTTATTAGCGTACTTCCTTCTTTCCTTGTTTCTTCCCTATTCATCATTTGTTTCTTTCTTTTTTCTTTTCCTTCCCTTCTTTCGGCCTGTTGTTCTTCCCTATTTTTTTTTGTTTTCCTTCTTCCCAATTCTTTTTGTTTTCCTTTCGTCCTCTTATTTTGTTTACCTTTCGTCCGTTTATTTTGTTTTCCTTTCGTTATTATTGTTATTGTTATTGTTATTATTATTATTATTATTATTATATATTATTATTACATAAGGGCATTTCAGTCATTGTATCACTTAATCCCTTTCAATTCCATGTCTTATTTCTACATACCCAAAACACTGTAATTTGAATTCCTACTTTATTCTCACCTGCATACCAAAACACTGTAATTTGAATTCCTACTTTATTCCCACCTTATTCTTTCCCACCGAAAATACAATTCCTTTCCACCCTAATTCCTTCCTTCCAACCAAACCCCGTAAATGATTTTTTTCAAAAAGCTGTTTTGAGCAACTTTTTAAATTATTTATTTATATGTGTGTATTATATTATATTCATACAAATCAAATTATCAATGCTAATATTATTATGTTCAAAACATTATTGATGGACGAGATATATGCAGTCTAGTATTCGAGCTCGACCCAATCTCAGTGCCAAAGAAACTTGGGAAACACGAAACTTAGTGCAAACAACATTGAATCCGAGAATTGAACACACTGCACAAGTGCACAGCATTCAAAGGTAAACCTAACCAGCAGGAAGCTAAGAAAAAAACAAAGGCTTTGCAAACGTGGGTGTCAGCCTGTCCCTATGATCATGGCCTATATACTATAAGATATTGTTCCATATTATATAATATAATACTACTCCCCCTAAACTTGAGGTCACAGAAACAGTGGTGTTGACCCAACATTAAACAATTCAAGAAAAACCATTGCTCTATAGTTCCTTGTAACAAAGATGCCAACAAGGTAACGGCGGGTGGTCGCAATCTGCTCCCTCATTCTACCCAATCACGAGGCACATTTGGTTGCCTATCTCCAAGTGGGTGTGGGATCTAACTTATTATTTTTTGTTCAGTCCTGAGTCAGCCCTAAATGTATGAGACACCTTTAAATCTGTACCATACTCAGATTAATCGTCATTTGCACCAAGTCGAGCCGAGGTAAAGTGCTGGCCATATTAATTTTTCCTGAACAAACTCTAACTGTATGAGACACCTTTAAACCCGTATCATACTCAGATTAATCGTCATTTGCACCAGTCAAGCCGAAAGTGCTGACCATATTGGTTTTCCCATAAGAGACGAAAAGAGAGTCGAACTCCTAACCTTTCTTAAGTGATGAGAGTCACGCCAACCAAACTGGTTGATCTAACTTATTATTATTCCCTTATTATTACCAAATGCCCCATCCACGATATACACATTCATCATCAGGCTGAGAATATATTGTGTAATTAACAATGAGTAACGTGATACAGTATGGATTTTGTTCTCTCCTATCCATTATTTAAGCTAGACTTAGTGCCCAAGTTTCTACTCATTCTAGAAGTGTTTCCCAGAAACAGGGAGATTAGGTGTTAAACCTAGCTTACTTAAAGGAGGTTTAGAAGATAGGCAGGTAGCATTAAGACAGGAATAAGATCAGAGAGTATAAACTATAAACTTTGTTGTTGATAAGGGGGAGGGGATGGGGATATGCATAGAGCCAAGCTACAAAACTATGGCAGTCAAAGAATCTGAGTGTATATTTGAAGAAAATCTGACCTGTAGATATGTTGCGGTGATCTTTGGAGTGACGGGGCTGGTTGGGAAGGAGATTGCCAGGCAGCTTCTGATGAGATCTGCATGGAAGGTGTACGGTGTTGCTCGGAGGCCTGGGAAGAACCCTATTCAACATCCAAATTTCCATTTCATTTCGTGTGATCTTCTCGACGCGGCGGAGAGCAGGCAGAAGCTGTGTTTGCTGGAAGATGTGAGTCATGTGTTCTGGGTGACCTGGGCGAGCGGTTTCCCCCTGGACAGCCCTGAATGTTACGAGCAGAACAGGGAGATGATGGCGAATGCGCTTGACGTCGTGATCCCCCGCTCGGCGGCGGCGCTGAAGCACGTTTCTCTCCAGACGGGGACGAAGCATTACATTTCGCTGACGGGGCCGCCGCCGGCGGCGGCGGAGGAGGAGAGAGATCATCAAGGAATGCGGTTGTACGACGAGTGTTGCCCTAGGGTGGAGACCGGGCACAACTTTTACTATGTCCTGGAGGATTTGGTCAAGGAGAGATTGGCCGGGAAGGTGGCCTGGTCGATTCACCGTCCCGGTTTAATCATGGGGAGCTCCCACAGCACGCTGTACAACTTCATGGGGAGTCTCTGCGTGTACGGAAGCATCTGTAAACGCCTGAATCTCCCTTTTTATTTGGGGGAGAAAAGCAATGCTGGGAGGAGATGGGGCTGGACGGATCAGACGCCCGGCTGGTGGCGGGGCAACACATCTGGGCAGCCAGCAACGACGCAATATATTCCACCACCGGCCAGGCGTTGAACGCAATCAACGGCTCAAGCTTCACGTGGAAGGAGATATGGCCGGCAATAGGACTGGAATTGGGAGTAACAGTGCCGGAAAACCCCTTCTCGCCGGATTTCACGTTTTCCAGGGCCATGGCGGAGCAAGGCCAAGTGTGGAAAGACATCGTGAGAGAGGAAGGACTGGTGGAAACGGAGATGGAGGATTTGGCTAATTGGGGATTCCTGGATGCTCTGTTCAGATGCCCGGTGAAAATGCTGGGAACTCGAGAAAAAGCCGACCGCCTCGGTTTCACCACAAGATATAACACACTGGATTCAATAACATTCTGGATCGCCGCCATGAGAGAAGAAAAACTAATCCCATGGTAGCCACCTCCATGGCTGTATCTTTGTTCTAGTGACTAAATTAGCAAAAACATCATTCATCTAATCATCTCCCAAATCATTAATCCAAAATCAGTATTAATATTAAATTAGCCATCACTGATCAGTATGGGTCACTTGCATACTACAAAAGTCTACACTCTACAGCTAAGCAAAAGATGATCAAGGTGACCCACAGTACCAAAAGGAAAATATCCAGGAGGATAAGAAAACTATACAGATAACTGCACAAGTTAATGCTAGTTTGCATTTTGGGAGATCATTCATTGATCAACGCTTCTTCTTGATACTGTATTTAGTAGATTTTAAAGCAACTTTCTTGTTCTTAATGTTCTTACCATTGCTGGGGAACATGTCGCCATCAGATTCATCATCACTGTCAGCACCAAATTTCTTCCGCTTTGCATCAGCAGCTTTTCCACAAACTACAATTTTCTCCTCCGCTCTTTGCTGTCCAGGCTCAGATTCCCCCGCAGGCCTCCAAATGAAAAGAGACCTGATACACAAATGATTAGAGACTAATACACCCGCAATTTCATATAGCATCAACTATCAAGCAAAAATTACAGGGATCAATATATCCTAAATATAATGGTAGTTCGATTCCAACAGAAATTAGGTAGAACAACGTTAAAGCAACAAATATTAGATTGGATGACGTATGAAGTGTTAAAGATATTATTTTATTCAGACCTTGAACTACCCGATGCTAGAATATCGTCACGTGGATGCAACTTATTCACGGGACTGATAGTTGTTATGTTAGGATCCATCACTTCAGCAACTAACTGGCCTGTGGTGATATCTATAAAATCAATAGGATGCAAGGCAGTTCCATTATAGTTTTCGCTTATGTAACGGCCAACGACAACAAGGGACTCTGAAGGATCCTGCATAGAGTACACTCTACTGTCAGACTAGTTGTTTAACTTGTCCATGTCCCTATGGACATGAATAAAATAAAAATATTTGTTAAATTGCAATGTGAATCGCTTACTTTTGGGTCCCAATCTGCTCGGAAAGGAGTAAGATGTCGATTGAAATCATGACTGTGAACAATTTCCCTGCTTGGAGTATCAAGGTTCCCAAATATTGAATCCCACACACGGATTCGATTATCCTGTGAAGTAGTAAGTATTTTGCTACCACTTTGTGGGGAAAAATATGCGGAGTTAACAACACGCTTGTGTGGAAGGTTGCAAAGAGAAGATCCAGCTTTCAACTGACGCATGTCCCAAATACGTGCCTATGATGCCAAGTCATTAGATCTTTTTTGCCATAACTAGAGAGTCAATAACCAAAATTTAATAACAGAAACAAAGTGATAAGTAACCACTCCAACAAGGATTTTGCCTCTTTATCTCACTTTTTTAACATCAATAGCAGGGAATAGAAGAGAAAAGAGTCAAATTAGCCAACAAACAATAGTAAATGCCATACAGAATGAGTAAGAAGTAATGGAACTTACAAAGTGATCATTTCCACAACTCAACAGTATATCTGGTTGAAAAGGATTGCAGTGCAGACCAACAACTTTACTACCCTTCTTGTGAATCAAAAGTGGTTCACCAATTACTTCATTGCTTCGCATGTCAATCCTGCAGAAATTAATGTAAATTAGCCCGTTCAATGTAGGTAAGTAATACCAGGATTACCAATAAGCTTTTGCATCAGAGTCAAACTCAAAGCATACATACATATAGAGGTATCCGAAATTATCTGCAATGAGAACAACACTTCTTTCTGGATTTACATCCAACCCATAAAGCATCCTCCAAGTGCTTGGTCCCTACGGGGAAACAAAACATAGTTTGTATTTGGATTTGCATGGGTTCATTTTACAGGATCAACTAATTAATGTAATACATGCATGCACTAGGTTATCCTTCACACTCCCCTATCCATAGCAATTGTCCCATGGAACCGGAAAAAAAATAAAATAAAAATAAAATAAGATTACATGCAAATTAAACAGTTAAAATTCCATTGTGTTGAGCTGTCACTTACCTAGTTCTTGAGAAAAATCAGTAAGCATTTGTATCAAAGATTCAACAAATATGGTATAAGATAAAAGATGTTGATAATTAAACACAGTAAGAAACTTCACATGTAAAAGAAATCGCTAAAGCAAGCAGAGGATGGCCATTTATGTCTTCAGAGAACAGATTCGATCCAATGTGTTATGATAGCTCTATACCAATCAAATGATATGAGCACTTAGTGCACTATTAGACTAATCTTCAAAGTTATATAATGAGAAGAAAACAATATCACGTATTAAAGATTCATGACTTAGTGTAAAGCATAAATGAGAGAATCAAACATCAAAAAAATATCATGCAGAACGCTAGCCCAGATATAGAAATAACTATATAATAAACCTTCAAAAAGGTTTTTGCTTTAGAAAAATCACCTGCCACCCATTAGGATTAAGGTTCATCAATGACAATGAAATTCCAGTCTCTAGATCAGTGCAACTAACTGTTCCATCTGAAGATGCACCATATATTGATCCATCATTTGTCGGACTGAACCTATAGAGCATCCATTTATTTCATTCAGGAAAGTGTGAAAGAGAAACATATGCAACACATGTATATGATTATGAGGAACCAAACAAGTAGGTGCTCACTTCATATTATTAAGTATGCAACCATGTATATTTCCATAAACTGTCTTCTCATGTACTTTCACAAAATCCCAGACTCCAAGTTGTCCTTTCTTTAACACAAAACAAGATGAATACCGTCAGCAAACACATATTCCGTTGCAGACAGCAGCTACTTGGCATATGAATAGAAGAAAATGCAAACATGTACCTTATCACCAGATAAAAGAATATTGCTGTTAGTAGGGTGGAACTCCAAGCATGTAACTCGTCTACTGTGATATCTAACAACAGCACAATGCACTTGATCTGGGATCACAAATGCTGGCTTGATCTGTAACATAGGTGTAAATATAAATTTCACACTCATCAAATAATAAGAACAACATGTTGTCTAGAACAAACAAAAAGAGTGTCTAAGACTAGTTGGTGATAATGATCCTCTGAAAATTTCAGTCACATGACATACAACTATTAAGTATGATATATGGTAACAGGTCTATTTATGTGTTCGCACTATATTTCCAAATTCCAACCTAACAACTAGCGTTTTTCGAGCAAAGTAAGAGAAAGCTTACAGGATGAATGCGGGGTTGAAGCTGGCGCTGGAAAAAATATTCCAAAGGATTTTGCGTGTTTTTACGTGGTGCTGGCACGACACCGAATTCCGTTGCCACTCGATGTGGACAAAACATTGTTGTATGCCCTTCAACCAGAATTTCAAAAGAGAATATTTTCTCCGTATCAAATGACTTTGATGAACTGAACTACAGCAATCAAAGAACAATTGGACTAACTATATCAAAATGAAAGATGCCACTACAGTTAACATATCACAAGGAACCAAGTAGCTTCATTAATTCACAGGCATCAGTGCATCAGTCAAAGATGAAAATTTCTTTCCTTTGTTCTTGAAGGTCAAGTGCCAAAGATGAAACTGCAGTCATGCATTCCCATTCAATTCCTTTTTTTTTTAATCTTCTTCATTAAAGATATATATGATATGAGCTAACCAAATACTGTTATAATACAAATTTGGTGGGGCGTTACACACTTTATCTGCAAAAACTTTGGATTCCTGCTAAAATCCAAAAACGGAAAATGCAACTATCCATAACTAAATGAAAACATATAAGCAAAAAACAATTAGAAATACCAGGCATTTTGCAGAGAAAACATGGCTTCATTGGGCAGTCAATGTAGGTTGCTCCCTTGAACCCTGCTTCATGGCCAGTTCTCTTACACACCTGTAAAAAACACATAATAAATAAAGCCAAACCACTACATTTCCACGCTAAGCAACAAGCATCTAAACTAAAATTCCGGAAAACGATCAAATTTTGGGAAATAAAAGCCTAACCTTACAGACTTTCTTGAGACTAATAGTGATCGGCTGTTTCCCTTTCTTCTTCAACGACGAGACGTCTTCTCCTCTCTCTTCAACGCCTTCTACTTTAACTTCCTCCACTTCTTCTTCTTCTGATTCTGATTCCTGTACCAATCCGTCTTCGACGTCTTCTTCTTCCGACGAGCTTTCCTCGGAGTCCGTGTCGCGCTCGATCACCACTTTGGGGAAGGAAGTTCTTCTGGTCTGCGGGGGCATTCTGGAAGTCGAGTGTGAAAATGAATAGAAGCAAGTGAAGCGACAGTTGAAGAAATGGGGGGAGGAGGCTTTGATGGTATACGGACTCGAAATTTAATTTGGGGGCGGAAAGAAGGTAAAGGGAGTTGTTGAGGACCGACTTGACGGAAGAGGGCCTATCGGAATGAAATGACAATGGTGTCCTTGACTCTACAGCTATTATGGAAACTGGAATAGGGGTGTTTTGGACATTAAGGTTCACTGTAATGGCGGGAGATTACGTGGCTCAAAGGTAGCCGTACAGAGATCTTTGTCGCCCGTGCCTCTCACGTGCCTACCAGGAATTGTTACCTCCTTAGTTTAATAGTTTTAAGTGGAAGTTAACTTCTTAAGCATATATGCAATCTAACTATCAGCTTAAACTTTTAGTTGAGATAAAATACATGCTTCAATTTGATATTAAATCTTTAAACATGACTGATAATTACATATTACTTAAGATTTCGGTAACCTTCCACCATTTTCCAGCAACAATCACGAGGGACCAAGTCGGTCGCCTTCTCTAGCTATTGAAGAAGGCCTCAAATACGTATAGTCCATCAAAATTCTAAGAACTTTACAATCGTAATTTCCTCAAATACGACGTGTAATTCCTGAGATAATTTTCATAATACTAAAATCTCAAATGTTTGACTTCTAAGATGTCATTCAAATGATTATACATAAGAATGATCACAGTTTGATTCGAACAGCATCTGAAATAATTTATACATATAGAGATATATAGCAGGATACAAATATAGAGACAATTGAAATGGTTCTGAGTGACTATTTACATGCATTGAGGAGAGTTGACGACTTCCAACACCACGTGTGCCCACATTGCAGAAGGTATGTACGTACAATAACTGGATAAACTAGAATGATGTTAAGCACTGGCAGTTCCCAGTCCCACTGATGTTCGACTAGTGAGAGCTGGTCTCATTGTGACAATTGCTGATTCATTCGCTCCGGCTCTCAAGGCAGCCCTTCCAGCCTCCAAGAACCTCTCGACTGCATCCTCTACGTATCGGTTGGCTTCCCCAACGTTCATGTCCTTCCCGATGTCAGGATAAGTATTTAGAACGTGATCGCCACAGAGCTGAGATGCAAGCTGGATCAGCTCGAGTTGGAATTCAGAGAGTTTGGCGTCTTCTTGAGGTCCCCGTGGCCTCAACGATTTTGTCACCTCCGGGAGGGTTTCTGTAAGGGGGTGATTGATTCCAAGTCACAAAGCATTTCATGGATCAACAAAAGGAAGGATGGGTTTGAACGAACCTGGACAATCATCACGGGGAGTCTGGCGCAGACGAAAGTAGCTGTCAAAGCTTCCAGCCCACGCGTCCCTTTTGGTCAAGAAGCTTGATTCCAGATTAAAAAGCCGCTTAACTGTTGCTGGTATTGAAGAATGTTCAAATTGTGAAGATGACTGTGGACCATTAGGTTCATGGATCACTGCAGAAAACATATGATATATCAATTCAAATGCAAGCCAAATATTAAGTGATCATGGATCACTACATATAGTTGGTACCAAGAAACCTTGAGAGACCCTTCTATCCCTGTTGAGCCAATAAAATTGAAAGAGAACAGTGCCCAAGAAAAACCTGCAAATATTAAGTGATCATGCAGTGCAGCAGAAGGCTCTTAGCATTTTTGCAGCATTTTGCACATGAACACTGGCTAATATGAACTTCCCATTCTCTACTGGAATCTAAAGCCAAATATCCATCATTCAATCTAATGGAGAAAAGATTTGCGCTTCTAAAGCATCCACCACATAGAAATACTCTCACTATTCCTTTCTATTTCATATTAATAAATAAGTACTCCGATACCGGTGGCTTGTGGTCCACTGGTATCGGATTGCTCCCCTATGTGGGAGGTCTAGGTTTCGAGCCTCAATGTAGGCATAGGTTGTGTATGGGTATCCCCCTTCCTTTGTAGTAAAAGAAAAAAAATAAGTACTCCGATGCAACTCTAGCCAAGTTAGTCAGGTTGTTGACTAGATAACTACAAGGTTACAAGTTTGGTTCCAGTAGGAGCGATCTATTGGCCTAGCTTCTTGGTTTGAGTCTGTTAGCTATGGACAATTTAGACTAATTTACCTCCTTGTGGAGGTTGGGTTAGGCGGCGAGTTTCGCTCATCACTCAAAACAAGTCTCCTAAGTCCTAACAATCTAACACCTCTTTCAAATGCCCCAGCATACATTTTCTCCAACCATGCCCTGAGAGGTCCAGTATCCATTCCCTTCTCTACATGAATGGCCTTCAGTATCCATTCCCTTCTCTACATGAATGGCCTTATACAGCCATGCCAAAACTTCAATATTCTTCTAAACTACAAGATAACAGCTTTTTTAACCCATGATTCCAATATATCAAGTTGCAACAAACACCTCACTCATAGCATTTGATTTGACTTTATGTGTTCCACCAATGATGAATCAAAACAAGATCCTATGTAAACTAAATCCTTAGTACAATAACAGTTGAACTATACTGTAATCACATTCAATAACTCATAACAATATAGACAAGACAAACCCAACCAAGTTGGTCAGACTGTTGACTTAGTAACCACAAAGTTACAAGTTCGACATATAATGAAAGCAACCTATTGGCTTTCTTAGTTTGAACCAGTCAGCTATGAGCAACCTAGCTTGGTTTGACCCGTTGTGGTCATTTGTCCGGCTATGGTCACAAAGTAGTGGTTGCAGGTTTCCCTTGTCATAAGACAAAACCAATCATATTAGTCGAACAGTTGACTTGGTAACCACAAAATTACAAATTTGACTCGCAATAACAGCAACATATTGACCTTTTTGGTTTTAGCCAGTCATATGAGCAACTTAGACTGGTTCACACGACCATATTTGCCCCGTGTACACCCTCACAAGTAGTGGTTGCGGGTTTCCTGGTACTCAAAGGAAAAAATATATAGACATCTATAACCAAATTTAGCTCTGGAAGTGCAAAGAAATACTCACCGGTGCCTTGTCAATCCATGGAGAAATCAAGAGTGTTGGCACGCGCACGCCCAACCTATCAAACTGGAAGTAGTATGGCGCCGGTCCGATGATCCCATCGGGATTAGGCACGCCGGAAACCGGCGTCGGCACGTGATCATAGAACCCGCCGTGCTCGTCGTAAGTGATCAACAATGCCATTTCTTTCCACTGTGGACTGGCTCTCAGAGTTTCATACACCTCCTTCACAAACTTCTGTCCAATCGCCACATCGTGCGAGGGATGATCGTCGTTTGCAGGGAAGATATTAACATCGAAGTATCGCTGTTCTATGACTACATAGTTTGGAAGCTTCCCCTTTTTAGCATGGAGCTTGAACTTGAGATCGTAGTTATGGAACTTGACGATATGCTTGAGTTCTCTGAGGGATTTGAAGAAGAGAGTGGCGGGGATATTTTGGTAATATATGCCGAAATCGAGGTCGTTTTCGTCCAAAGAGTCGAAGATGGTCTTCTGGGGGAATCCATGGATGAGATCTTTCCTCACATTGCTGGAGGCTCCGTGAGAAGTAGCGGAGTGGACGTAGAAGCGGTTGGGCTGAGTCGACGCCGGCACCGACGCGAACCACCGGTCGAAGACGGCGAACTCGTTCGCTAACTCGGTGTAAACCGGCACCAGCTCCGGTTTGAATCCTTTCATAACCGTCTCCTCCATACCCTCCACGTCCATACTCAATGCTGCTGCACGAACCCGTTCATCGCGCCGGGTCCGCCGACGTATCATCCGACCCGAAAATCTGCTCCCGCATTGCTTGAATCGAGTGCCCGGGGTCGGAGTCAATGAAGACGGCACCGTCGGAAACGAAGACCTTCGACGACGAGGGGTCGGAGGCGTTGACGTGGTTGAATTCAGAACCGTCAACCCGTCAATATCGGGTCGGGACGCCCGGAGCCACCCGAGAACGTGATCGAAAGACGATTCTCCATCACCAAAACAACAATTGTTTTAATGGGTCCATCGATTTCATGCTTCTTCTTCTTCCTTAAAGAGGATAAAGCAAAAGAAGGAGACAGTAGAAGGCAGAGAAACAAGAAAACAGTGAAATAGATCTTTCGTGGAAGCATTTTCCCAGCATCAATGAGAAAAATTCCGGCCACGGGGGCAGAAATTCAGAACGAGAATTAAAAGAAGAACCCAGTGATTCTGAAAC
This sequence comes from Ipomoea purpurea, assembly GCA_009835305.1. Classification (NCBI taxonomy): domain Eukaryota; kingdom Viridiplantae; phylum Streptophyta; class Magnoliopsida; order Solanales; family Convolvulaceae; genus Ipomoea; species Ipomoea purpurea. The sequence goes on along the minus strand of VALG01009142.1, from coordinate 29,080 downwards.
TTGGATTGACGTAAAAGTTAAAGGAGCAAAAGCATATGCTTACAGAATATAGTGGAGGTTTAACTTTATGCGGTACAATTGAAGTTTTTAACTTAACTTTTGTCTGGAGTAGGCTATGAACAAGCAAATCAAAATCCCATGGTGATAAACTAAACAAATCGTGTTAGATGTAATCATCAAAGACCTCATTGGTTGGATGCAAGCAAGCCGGCGAAGTGTTTGACATAATGCTTCAGGTCACTTTCATGGCTTCCAATCTCTATCTCTTTGGGGTATCCTGTTACAGTGGAAAATACAAATTAAGCCACACAGAATAATGATATCATTGACTTTTTTGATTGGGCAAAATTACCGTAAATAATCCAAGATTTGGTAGGAATTTCAAATATCTTGCGATTATGATCACTATTAATTGTTTCACTTAATTAAAGCGTTTTATTAATTAGTTGTTTATAATAACTTATTGCTTTAAAATGTTAAAATTAAAAAAGCTGATCAAAATTAAGTGATTTGTAGTCCACTGGTATTGAATTGTTCTGCGTGGGAACTGATAGGTTTGAACCTCAATTAGGGTAAGTAGTAAAAAAAAAAAATTGATCAAAACAATTTTTTCCATCAACTTTTTTAAAATATCATTTTATATGTAATCGGCTATAAACTAACCATTAATTTATAAAATATCTTTCTACAATCAGCTAATGCTATCAATTAGTTAAATTCATTAACTCAATCAACTAACAATTATTTACCAAACACCCATTTGTGAAACCTGATTTGGGTTACAACTATCAAAACAGACCAACGGAGAGGGTGGTGAACTCAAAGGGTGTGTTTGGTTCATGGGTTTACACACTACAAATATAAATCAAAATCATGGCTAGTGTTTAATTGACAACTTTTAAAAATAGAGTTAATTCCAGCAATGGTCCTCCGACTATGTTGATTTTCCAAAATTAATCCTCGACTTTTAATTTGGACATTTTACATCCCTTGACTTTCAATTTCTTTTCAATTGAGGTCCTTTCATGAGATTATGGAAAATTGGACTTTAAATGAACGGGTAAATTAGTCATTTCATCTGTCTAATGTATAATTCTTCGTATTCCGTCCTTGTATATGCGACTTCGGACATCAGATTCACTTAATTGCTTAATTCCTAAATCCACTCGAAGAACAAATTCCATTAGGGATTAAGCAATTAAGTGAATTTGATGTCCGGAGTCGCGTATAAATGGAAGAAATACGAAAAAATTATACATTAGGCAGATGAAATAACTATTTTACCCTTTCATTAAAGTCCAATTTACCGTAATCTGGCGAAAGGACCTCAATTGGAAAGAAATTGAAAGTCAAGGACGTAAAATGTCCAAATTAAAAGTCGAGGACTAATTTTGGAAAATCAACATAGTCGGAGGACCATTGCTGGAATTAACTCTTTAAAAATACAACTATGAGTTTTGATTAACCCTTCAATTAAAAATTCCATTTCTTAATTAAAGAAATGGTAATTTGGATTAGTACTTTAAGAATTTTTTTTATTTTTTTTTATTTTTTTTTGCTCATATTGATGCTTTGGATGTCATTATATTGATTTTATTGCCTTGATTTTTTATTTTGTATTTTTAATATTTATTCTTATTATAGGGTTATACACAGTCAAACATCAATATTGATAATAATTTCAATTCTATCATACTACCAAACATGCAAAATACTTTCACAAAAACTCATTACCATACAAAGTATTGATTTTCATTACGATTCCAATTCTCATGTGCGAACCAAATACACTTATGAATTGTCATAACTTGTAATTTGACAATGAGAGTAATTCTACATGTACTCTCAATTTTTACTCTCATTTTGTACTCCTTATGATTTGACATGCTTTGATTGCTCAATTTTATAAGAGTTCTACTACATGTATTCCCAAATTCTACTCCATCACTTGTACTCCATGATATGACAAACAAAGATTGGCTATTTTCAGCATGTGGGTCCAGAGAATATGTCTATATCAAGAATTTGTGAAAGGGAGTAAAAGTTGTGAGTAAGAAATGGAGATGCATGTAGTATTTTCCATTTATATAAGGATCATGATATTTATTCATTTCTTTTTTTTCTTTCCTCCAATCAAATTTGAACATAAGTGAGAGTAAAAATTGAGAGTATATTTTGGGATTACATCGAATAATTAATTGCACATTAATGACTATATACTCACGTGCCGTAGTCGCTTATGAATAACGCTGAGATTTTAAACCCATGACTCTAATACCAAATTGAAGTATGTGCTCGATCTCAACTAAAAGTCTAACCTATAGTGGATTGCACATTAATGACTATGCAAGTTCATGATTAACAACAAAATCCTTAGCTCAATTCACCTCTATTAGTCTATTATATGAACGATGCAACCAGCCCATTTTAGCAGTTCTGATCTTTGGGATGTTGAGATCCCTATTTCCTATATGTGTTGTCTAGTTTCAGTAAGGCTCAACGCATGTTCTCAATCAAATCTATTTTTTCTGTCAAAATTATTAATATGAATTAAATAGATTGGGCACCATAACTTATAATAAAAATTGACCTTTTTTTGGGGTCTAAACAGGAGTATACCAACCCTATTAATTGATTATTATTATTATTAAATAAAAGAAGTTTCAAATGGAAGTTGTTCACTGAAAGGGACTCCAATAAATTTTCTATGTTAAAATGACAGGATACAGGATTTGAATTTATGCAAAAACATTGTGAGAATGACAGGTTTCTTCTAACTTAGTATAAACCAACGCCATACGTCATACCAACAAGCAGGGAAAAAATATGGTTCTGATACTAAATAAAACATGTGTTCCATTTCAACTAAAAGCTAAGCTTGTAGTTGGATTGCACATTGATGGTTATATGCTCACAGAGATCTTATGAATTAGAAATTAATCCGGTAAAATCGGAAAGAGCAAATACCAATTTTAGTCCCCGAGTATTAGCAAAATGACGATTTTAGTCCACATGTTTAATTTCTACCAATTTTCATCACGACTAATTATTGTTTGTACCATTTTTTAATCCACGACTATTATTTTAGTACCAAATCATCACGTCGGTCACCATCTATTTAAAACCTCAAAATCTAAAATTTTAAGGGCATTTTTGTCATTTTCAACTTAATAAATGAATTTAAGCCCCAAGAATGATCCCAATTCGCGCGTTCTCCTCCTCATCCTACATTAATTCTGAGAAGGAAAAGTGCGAATTGGGATAGATATTAGGACTTAAATCCCTTTATTCATGCTCAAATATGAATCCTAATTTAAAAAACACGAAACTACCTTAATAATTTCATATTCCGACATGTCTCTTAAACGATGGGGTGACCGTCGTGATGAATTTTGACACTAAAACAATAGTTGTGGATGAAATTGGTACTAAAACAATAGTCGTGGATGAAAATTGGTAGGAATTAAACATGTGGACCAAAACTGTCATTTTGCTAATACTCATGGGACCAAAATGTATTTGCTCAATCGGAAACTAATCAGCCTCAAGAGTAAGTGTACCATTAGATATGAGTTCGATTCTTGTTAACACTTTCTCAATTGAACATGTTGCATAAAGTCTTCCTAATGTAACTTAATCTTTGTAAGCCTATTATACAGGAACATGATTTACTTAATATATATTATTAAATAATGGTTGTAAGTTTTCTCTATATCCAAAAAATCGAGGATGTTGTGGTGAGATACTGAGATCATCTCAAATAAAGAATCCAATGATTCTTCTGATCCTTTAATAAAACTTTAGAATACTGTTTCAAGGTTATAAATATAAACATTCACTCAACAACAGGAAATGAAGCCACTAATCAAACAAATTTGGGGACAAAATTACACCACACATGATATCAGAAGAGATGAAGAGTCATCTTTAGCTTGTTCTGTTTCCACCTGGGAAGCCCATAGAAGCTGCTCCTTCCCATTCCAAATTTCTCTTGGAACTCCTCATCCGATAAATGCGCCTACAAACATCATTAATGGAAACCTCGGTTATCAAGTTTTGCCCGAAAACTTAACTCAGAACCTTAAAGCGCCAGACTAACAACATCTTCGAATTCTTGGTTTGTATAGTCTGAATGGATCAGAAAGCTATTAGATAAATATGTAAACAATATTATTCTTAGAATATTGTAAATTTGTTGCGAGTACCTCTCGTCTGGTTATGTCTATGTCTGTAGCCGGGTTCTTTGACACTACCGTCAGTTGTTCATATGGATATTTTGGCAAGTTTGCATCAGCCTCGATCTGACTGCTTTTCGGGATGCCAATAGTGATGGCCTTACCGGTAGGCACAGATAATCCTTTAGCAAAACGAAACGTTTTTAACATTATTGGTAACTCAGGTGTGCACGAGAATATGATTAGATTCCTTAAAACGCATCGATCCTTACCATTGCCATTATGATGTTCTGATGATCCTGGAAACAGCATCCGGGTAACAGAAGCTGCGCTAGAATACGGCGGATACTCTCTGAAGATTTTGCAGTCGAGCCAGAAATGCTAGGCGATAAACTTCTTCTTCTGTGCCCATTGGCACCAACAGAACCACTTCTCGAATTAGTTGGAGTAGTTTCCATTGAAAACGCTTTCCATGAGCCTTTTACAGGCGCCTATAGTGAAGACGAACATATTATAACTTAAAAACTGCAGAAACGCGAAAATTCGAACTTCAGACAATATCACTTACTTCCAGCTTTTGATGTTTTCCCTTCAAAATAGCAAGCTTCCGCTCAAACGAGTTTCCAGCATCTGAGACATTAAAGTAACGAACTTTTGTCAGAAACGATATCTGCATATCTTCGAAATGAATATTTGTGAGAGGATTTAAGCTTACATTTGCCTTGGAAGAATCCCATTCGAAACATTGAGTAAAGAACGGTGGCTCACACCCTTCGTTTATAATATAGATGGGAATATCGGGAGAAAGCTTTCCAATGGGAGTCTCCTTACCATTACCAAGAACTTTCTGTATTCGAACAATAAACACTATATATATATCAATGAACTCCATATGAAATTATCTAAAACGATTTGTATCTAAAAGTTTTACCGGGACAAAATCAATAGCTTCCCGCTTCGAGTTAATACTCGAATTGCGTCCTATCCACACATAAATTTCACGATGGCAGTTGAGTACCAGCACGTCTTCAGTAGTAAGATCATCCTGGGAGAAATTAAATATCTCTTTGACCTGCAATTTCGAAGCCTACAAAATTGAGAATTCGAGATTGCTTTAATCCTAGTTATCTGTATCCTAAATGCATTTTCTGGGGAATACGATATTCTCTGAATCTTAGCATAACGATGTACAACGATTAAGCTCGGGATTTGTGTAGAAAGATAGTTAAGATTCTTAAGAATATAAAGTACCTTGATATCGTCTGGTTGGAAAAGTCCAACCATGTTGCAGAAAGAGCGAGAACCCACCATTAGACATTATTTTAAAACAGTTAAGATCTGCAGAAATTATGAAAAGCGGAAAGACATTATCTTTCAACAGGGAGTATCCAGAAGCAAATATGTGTGGCTAACCTTTAGTAAAAACGCATACAAACAATTGTGGATCTTCCATGTACGTCTTTATTTCTTTTTCCCGGAGAACTCGGACTTGCCTCCAAGAGCGTTCCAGAAAGCATCGGGTTCGTTACCTTCTCTCACTGTGACTGGCTGCCATGTCGGCTGCAAGTGGCAGAAAGAAACACATTGCTTATGATGCTCATGAAGAAAATTAAAAGTAGAAAAAAAAAAAAAAACAATAATATCCCAAGGAATTAAACACGAACATTTATCATTTCAAGCAGTCTGTCAAGAAGATCGTGGTCTCTTGATGATGCAAGATTTCCAACCCAAGTGAATGTAGACGTGTCCGTCCTCAAGATGTAACAATAGGATGAGTTGAGAAACTAGAAACCTGCAAAAGTGAACAATAGCAAATCTTGACTTAGCAATGGAATCGAAATTATGGCTATGAGGCCCGTTGTTGGGCCCCGTTACTGCACAGTTTACTCTTGTTGGGACCCACGGAGCGCTTACCCCACGTCAAAAGCTATAGCTAGTAGCGAAGGAGCAACTTTATTTCCTTATACTGCCACATTTTCGAGGGTAGGGTGCTGGACTTGGCCCTTCAGGCTTCAGCCCAACAATCTCCCGAGCCACCTGGTGCTGGACTTGGCCCTTAACCAGCCTCCGCTCAACACTCGTAATAAAAGACTAGTAACACCTTGAACCCTTGCCTTTGCCCCCCTCCAGGGAGGTCGCATTGTGTTGGGCGTCGGCCAAGTTGGCCGAGTTCAGCCCATGCTCGATTCAAGACGTGGCGATATGGCTTACCATGGAGGGATGTGATAAAATGGTTAATGTTCACCTACTTATCACCAATTGGTTTTAAGTAGGTATGCCAACCAGATAGCCATTATTAGTCTTTACTCATAAAAATATAAAATATTGCTTACGTGATCAACTTGGAAGGCTTGCATGTTACATGGACTAGTTCCTTGGATTCGGAAGAGACCTATCTTATTGTCATCAAAAGTATCATCTTCAACGCCTTTCTCATCAAGAAACTTTTTATATCTAGTACTCATACCTCCCTGCACCACATGAAGTGGTCAAGAACAAAAAAGAGGAAAAGTAAACGAACTTTAAGACAGTGAAAAAGTTCAAGTAAATGGTTTCGTATAAACTAGGACGTTCATTACCAGGCATTTCATGATACATACCTTGAAAACAATCAATGTTTTGAAAATCAAGAAAAATAGACTCGGTTCATTACCATCAAAGATCTGAGCCTGAAACCAGATAGATATAAGCCAAGAATATAAAGAAGGATATGTTGATCGTTTAACGAATATCAAATAACACCATATTATACAAGCAAAAATAGTGCAAATATTTTTTAGGGGGGAGAGAGAGAGAGAGAGAAGACAAACCATGACCGTATCACTCTTCGTGGAATCGGCAAGATCAATCATATGGGACATTGCATCGGCCCTGTCCTCCTGCAATGCAAAAATATTTTCTTGGTAAGTAGGCATATTTTCAAGCATCATTCTTTTAGAAACCGTTTAGCCTTACCGCAACACTTTGACGACCAAGCCAAGTATAGAATAAGTTCTCCTCCCTTCCATTATTATGAAAAGTATACTGGATAACGTAGCAATCCCCGTTGTATAGTTTTGATTGCTCCACAGAAGGAATAAGAGTTCTATCCTCACAACTTATCCGCCAAACCTTATATTATAACCATAAAAAGTAAAAAATTTGATCAAACAAAAGTTATCATTTCAAGATACGGCACGTCTTCTTAGCAAATACCTTTAGCTTTCCGCATAAATCAATAACTTGGTGGTCATCTTCATCGCATCGGGAAGCTCCTTCACTTCATAACCCTGGTGCTTAAATATCGCTGCAAAAATATTAACAAAAAATTGAATCACCCCTTCAAAAGCAAATTCATAGGTTTAAGCCCTAAACCTGAGGGCCCCTCACCCCCGTGCCCTGGGGATTATGAGAGGAGGTAAATCACGAGATGTGGCTCAGTGACGTAGGGTCTTCGAACCCGGGTATTTGTTGGGTCACGACACCCACACTCAACCTTTCGACCACTGAGCTATGCCCCGGGGGCAATTACTACTCTATACTCACTGCTGAAAATTATGGAATTTCCGACCATCTGAAAGTGATCTTAAATCAAGTTGAAAGCAAAAAGTGGTCGGAAACAAGACTTTCAACTTGATTTAAGATCACTTTTAGGTGGTCGGAAATTTCAGAATCTCCAGCAGTGACTCCATATTATATTATATTCGTATTTCCATATCAACAACTACAAACCTGCTACTTTTTCTCGACCTTCTTCGTATAACTTTGGCTGTACAAATTGAGGCCAATCCCTAAAGTTTGATCTGAACAATGCAGTTTCTGTTCCCTCGGTTAAGAAGGTTAAATGGGTACAATCCGATCTGCCCTGAGATCTGAGGATCTCCTGAAAAAGAAAAAACCGTATTTGGGCATGTGATAACCAATTCATTCAAGAGAGATGTGAATAGTAATATAAATCTTACTTCTGCAGCAGAAATTGAAGTTTTCCGCTCCGTAACCGATGTGCGTTTTCCCATCCAAAGGAAAAGTTCGGTATTACAGTCCAGCATGTAGCACTTATTAGAATCGAGCATCTCCTTGTTTAGAGCACCGGATCCAATCTCACACAGTTTTCCCTGAGTGTTTATCCTGCCAATTAGAAAGTTCGTAAATAAAAGAACCAATATCCATAACCGGGTGAACCCAAAGTGGACCGAACAGGCACTAAATTGGGCAACCACACTAAAAGATTGAATCTAACCAATTAGCTAGTCTAACCATAGCCTTATAAATCTATATATTCTCTCTTATTTTTTCAATGTTGCAGTATCTCAGATGCCTCCGTGATTGTAGAGTGTAGACAGTACTCACCAGAATAGTTTCAGCAGTGGATTCCCGGTTGCTTCTTCGACACCAGAGGGTAAGCCCTTCGGGATGGGGCATAACCACCAAAATAAGCTCCAGAATTCCCCGACATCAGGATCACCGACAAATTTCCCGTCATCTACATCAATTAAGCAACTATAATTAAAATCCGAAATCTATAGATACATATCATAAGATGAAGGAAATTATACGAATAATCAAACTATGCCCGACCTATAGTTGCAATGTCGCAGTTCCATTATGCTTGTTCTCTCGAATATATTGAACAACCTCCAAAGCTTTTGCCCTTTCTTGAATGCTCGAGTTACCCCACTGAAAAATGAATATCTTCGATGCAGTGTCACAGTATAAATACAATCTTCGTGGTTCAAGGATGCCCGAGTAAAAGGAACCTAGCATTCCAGAAAAATATACAGTTACCATTTACGCTATGAAAATGAAACTCATTGAGGTTAAATTACGAAACAAATCTTACTTCTTTAACATGAACAACGTGATCTCCCTTGCACGTTAAAATACTGATCGGGTATGCCTTGCTCGTTTCATTTGCTGGCCTCTCGAAAACGTGCCTCGATCGGATAATACAAGGCTTAAAGTACGACAAGAACTTTCTGGTTTCTTCCCTTGAACTTCTCGATATTTACAGTGTAGACCCGAGAGCTGCATCGAGCTCAAGAGCTTTGTCTGACACCAACTTCGAATCTACCTGTTTAGCATTAGTTCCGATCCAATAGGTATATCGTGCTGACAGATTCCAGTTTTAAGCAGCACCGTCTGCCCGAGAAAAGAAACAGTATCAGGTAAACCAAGAAACAATGGGAAATTGGGAATCCCCGAACAATAATACATATCTATTTTTGTTTTGATTTCATGTCTATCATAATCTCACTGAGGATTTCGGTGTTTGAAACTTACATGTAAACTAGATAAGCGCTTCCAGAATAGAATTTCCCATGAATGATTTCGGGACTGGGACTAATTGAAGATTCTCTACGCCCCAGATATCCAAACCACTTCATTTAGTAAACACGTTAAGGATAACACGATTGAACAACATCAATGCAATTAAGGATAACAAAAACAAAATGTGAACAAGAAACATACATACGGTTTCTTCCTGCTCCCTGAAATTTACGTTTCTTTACCGAACAGCGCCATTGCCTTTCAAAACATCTGATTCTCAACAATCCATTATCAGAATAACTTGAAATCATGCCTGCAGATTACCATTGCTCATATACATCATCAGAGACCAAAAAGGCCACTTCACCACTAAACCCCCAAAACCCTTTGGGGTCAATACCTCTAAAATACCACCCATCATGCTCAACACATATCAAATCAGAAATGCTGATAAAGCTAAACCCAAACTATAACAGCACAAAGACTCAAACTTTAGCCGCGCAGATTCTTCTTTACGCAGAGTTCAGACCAGCAAAGAAACATTCTACCGATTCTAGCAAGCTTTTACCAACAAAAACACAATACTGTACATACATTGTGTATATAAGGAACAAAACAAAGAAAAGAAGACTATTACTGAGTACTTCTTACCAGATAATTCTTACAAAACTCCTGTCAAAATCAGGCTTTGATGATTTTGGGGGTCAAGATTCAAGAAAGAAACAAAAGAAAGCCTGCTTGGGTTGAATAGTTCAAGAAGACAGAGAAAGTGAACAAAAAGCGGGATTACGCGCAATGAGGGCAATGATGCTCGCTTTTTGACAAATAAAAGCAAATGTTTAAAAAAAAAAAAAAAAAAAAAAAAAAAAAAAAAAAAAACAGACAAACCATAATTAAGGGTAGTGCTAATTGCTGAATGCTGATCCTAAACTCTGATTGACTGTCTGTCTATGCTGTAATTATGGATTTCTTACAGTTGGTTGCTCTATCATAGTAGGTAACATTTACGGTAATTACAATCACGGTAGAATTGTCATTACCAATTAATATGTTGCCCAATACAGAAAAATGTAGGCCCTTGGTAGGCACACAGCTCAGCGATGGGCCATATATAATTGCTTTATTTTATGACATTGATGACTTGATGATCTGTTGAAACAAAGGAAAGAAATGTCGTGCTCATCATTATTCACCAAATGCCCTTCTTACAATTACTTCTTAAAGCATCCACATTAGTTGGGGAGAATTGGACGATAATGTAAGAGTATTTAGGAGAGAATGTGGGAAAAGAAAAAAAAAACAAAAATCAAAATAAAAAAACAAAAGAAAAAAAATATAAAAAAATAAACTGTCAGGCGCGTCGAACGGCGCGCGTGACGCGCCCTTGTGGGCGGGCTGCTGTGCGCGAAACGCGCACAGCAGTCCATGTTTCTTTTTTTTTTTTGTTGTTCCTCTTTTTCTGCCATTATTTTCTATTTTGCAGATGAATTCTTCCCTAATTAATTCTCCCATATTAGCTATAAACTTGAATGGAGTGAATTAATGCTGCATTCTCCCCACATTATTCACTATTGTGGATGCTCTTATTTGCCTCCACAAAACTTTGCTCAATTGCTCAATTCAGTAAACAGTATTTGAAAAAAGATATTAATGTTTAAACCGACAATAACAACGTAGATATTATATTTAAAGTGAGCATTTAGCCTGCTATTGAGTCAATTTACACTGTCTGACTCTTAAAGTTAAGGATTCAACCTTTGGAGAATGACAATTACTTCCTATTTCATTAAAAGTTTTAATTTCCAAACTTAAAAGATGGGGCTAGCAAAACAAACATTATAAATTTATTTTAAATTAGTTGATCAGTTGAACTTTGTGTCATTAATCTTTTATACTTTGTGTGTGTATATATGCAAGACATATAAATACATTACACTTTTATACAAAGCAAAAGAGTTAAAATAACTATTATTTTAAACTTATTATGGGTGTGTTTGGTTCGCACATAGGAACGGAATCGGAATCCGAATGTGTATCAAATACTTGGTAATGGTAATGGGTTTGGTGGAAGTATTTAACATGTTTGGTAGTAGGGTGGAATGGGAATAGTTTACTAATAGTAGTGCTTGAAAATGAATAAGGGAATGAAACCCTTATTTTATTTGGGTATTGGTTTTCAATTGATGGGGTATTCGAAACTCATAGTAGTGTTCTAAAAATCTATCAACCAAACGACAACAATCACTTTCATACCCATTCCTATGGGCAAAACCCACCAACCAAACACACCCTATGTCTTTTACTTTTAGTCGTTTTAATATGAAGTTCTACTAACTTTTGTCACATTTTGGTTGCATGACTTGTAAAGTTACAAAATTTAGGTGTAAGTGTCTATTTACATGACATAAATTTTGATGGATTCAAATTAGGTGCCTGGTTTAATATGTCTAATAAATAGTTGATTTGAAGTAGGGGTGTAAATGAGTCGAGTTGAGCTCGAACTTGGATAGGTTTGAGCGCGTGTTTTTTAATGGAGACTTGGCACAAGTTCGAGCTCGATTTTAACATTGAATTTGATCTATTTAATACTTTTGATTTAAAATTCAAACTACTTTGTTTTATACATACATAATTAATAAAAATTTTGTAGGGATTTTGAGTTTACAATTTTAATTTCTAATTGTTATATATATCGCGAGCGGCTCGACGAGTCTTCTAGCTCGGCTCGAGCTCGATTACTAAATGAGCCGTTCGAGCTCGATTTTAACCGAGCTCGAGTCGAGCTTTGACCGAGCCGCTCACAAGCGACTCGCGAGCTGCTCGGCTCATATACACTCCTAATTTGGAGATTGCTAATCAATTTGATCTAAACCCAAAAGCTCTGATTTGTAGATAAGATGAGAATTAGATTCACATTTAATGGTATTAAGTGATTGTAATAGAGTCAGCATTCAAAAAAAAAATGATCGATAGTAACAATTCAAGAATATGTTAGATCTAAATATAATATAATTATACTGAATGTAATATATAATGAATCTCCTGTATCCTAATTCAACCAAATTATTTAATAAACATAGTCAACTTACACCACTTAATTAAGGTCATAATATATAACTTTATTGAATTTTACACGTAAATAATATCAAATAGGAAAAAAAAAAAGATGTACACTTTTATAGTGACATTTATATAGTCATATGGACCCTGGCCTTTGTTGGACTTTGGACTGCTGGTTTTATGTTGTTTCATTTTATTTTATTTAAAACTTCTTTGAGGATTGGAGCCTGGAAAATATTTACTTATCAACCCAAATAAATAATAAAATAAGTCATTCAACTGCACATTAAATTACAATTAGACTATCAAATTTAATAAAAATACAATAAAATTTATGAACAACACAAATCCATACAATTCGATCCAAAATGACATGTTTACATACAAGTATGCTAACATGACGATTATCAAATTTAAAAACAATTTTAAATAAATAATAATTATTTTTTATTTTTAAAAAGAACAGTTGAAAATGAAGACTTCGTTCAGTGGTTAACTTGTAAAACATATTATTTTTATTTAATTGCACGAATTTGCTTTCTTCAAGAAGTTAATTACAAAACATTCTAAGTTTATAACCTAATTACATTTTATGTATAATATAGTGATTAATTTGACTCTGAGCAAACACTAATCAAGTTAGTCAAATTGTTAGCAAATTTTTTTTTATGACTTTATATTTTTTACAACAGTTCACAAACTCATTCATTATTATAAATTCAAAATTTAATTTCTCGTGAGAGTTATTTATTGACACTTTTTATCTGAAACGATCAATTATCAACAATCTATATATATATTTTGAAAACAACAATCTATGTTAATTTATATTATAATTTGTTATTTGTCAAACTTACAAGACAAACTTCGCCCAAAATATATATTTAGATACCTACAACCGACTTTACAAATAATACCATCTTTCTAATAACGTCCAATAATGCAAAATTCCACTTTTGACTATTTGTGTAATTGTGTTGATCCTGAACCGACTACACAGTTAAACCGGTTAAAAACCGAACGAATTTTGGTAAAAAAGAATGAACCCGGTTCAATACCGGATGCGTTCTTTCCCTCTCTCATTCCCCTTTTCTCCTTGTCATAGACGAAGAGGGAAATTGGGCGTCCTAAACCCCTAACCCTAATTACGAACCAAACCTTCGGACCCGATAATTCTCCGGTTAGCTCTCTCAATTTCGGTCTCGCCGACATCACGGGTTCAACTTTCAGGCTTCTGGTAATGTTCGTATCTTTATGGTGTTCTTAATTTATGATTTTCCTATATCATGAGCTTGTGAATGTTGTTTTCCTTTTACTCAATCGTAGGAGCTGATCTTCATGTTTGAATACTCTTTTTTCTTTTGTTAATGAATTCTGTTGTTATTAACTTAGTACTGTTGTGAATGACTAACCCTTAACCTGCTCGGCAGTATGCGAATCCTAAAGTGAAGCTATAATAATTTGTTCGTAGTTTGCATTCTTTCATATTGCCTCGTTTCATCAAATTCAGCATAATATGTGTTTATGGCTTATAATAAAATTGTGAAAAGCTTTATAGCTAATGTGTTTTAAATATTGGGGTTTTGATGATCCAGAACACCTGCATAGGCAATTGCTCAAATGAATCCGTTGACATTAGTGAAGCGCATACAGAACATAAATGCTAAGGAAGCTGCATTAGGTTTATCTGAGGATGCTTCATGGCATGCCAAGTACAAAGACTCGGCTTATGTGTTCGTTGGTGGAATCCCTTTTGACCTCACCGAAGGCGACCTCCTGGCTGTTTTTGCTCAGTATGTAGTGTATTTTGCTTCAATTTAAGTATTTTTTTACTTTCCCACTTTTGCTTGTCATGTGGGGATTAAGAAATTTAAAAATTAATGAATTTTATTGTCTAATGTTTTTTTAATAGATATGGTGAGATAGTTGATGTGAATCTTGTCAGAGATAAGGGCACGGGAAAATCAAAGGGCTTTGCTTTTGTTGCTTATGAGGATCAGAGAAGTACAAATCTCGCTGTAGGTCAGTCTCTCTCCCTCCCAAACACATATACATGATATCACTATTTTAGTCTGACATATATCAGTTATTAGAGAGAGAACATGAAACTGGTAGTTTGATTGCTCAAAGTTGCAGTTTATTTCTGTTGGATTTTCAGATAATCTGAATGGTGCACAAATTCTTGGGCGTATTATAAGAGTGGACCATGTTAGTAACTATAAGAAGAAAGAGGAAGAGGATGAGGAGACTTTGAGGAAGAAGAGGAAGAAAGGGGTGTGTGCCGTGCATTTCAAAAGGGTGAGTGCACTAGGGGAGCTGGATGCAAATTTTCTCATGATGAGCAAGTAAGTTTGTCTTTACTTTAATTTTAATTTGCTATACTCATGTATGACATGAGTTGCCATTGAGTGCTTGATGAAATTTTTACTGTCTTGTTTTGTATCTCAGTTGATGGCACTCCAGTAGGTTGCAGCCCATGAAAGTCCTCAGAGGGAAAAAATATTTTTTTTAATCAAAGAAAACATAAATAAA
Organism: Ipomoea purpurea; assembly: GCA_009835305.1. NCBI lineage: Eukaryota > Viridiplantae > Streptophyta > Magnoliopsida > Solanales > Convolvulaceae > Ipomoea > Ipomoea purpurea. Next base: position 14,066 of record VALG01009142.1, on the reverse strand, counting down.
TTGAGGAAAAGGGGAAAAGAACTGCAAAAAGCTATTGAGTTATGTATATGCTCTCGTCTTTATGAAATCACTTTTTATTTAACTGTCAAGAAGGAAAATATGAAAGCCGTGCTAAAAGGCCCAAAGGAAAGGACACTGCTTATAGGCTCCTAGCTCATTTACATGGAGAAATCTGTCTGTCTAATCGTTTGTCTATTCTGACCTTTTAGATCTTACAATTGGTCCTTTTGCAATTTTAAGTCCCATCTTGTCCTGCCATCTCTTCTTCTTTAGCTAGTTTTTATCCTTGTTCCAAACTTATAATGCTCAGTTTCACATTGTTCTACATTTTTTAAGTGGTTACAGTTTTTGTTTCTTTCTCTCTCTCTCTCTCCCTCCAAATGAGGTACTGACATTGTTTTTTATCTGTATGTAGAGAGCTGCAAACACAGGTTGGGGACATGAAGAAGATAGACGTTCAAAATGGGATCATGAAAAATTTGATGATTCTCGGAAGGATAAGAGGTTTGGCCAATCAAGTAGTGCTGTAGATTCTGCTGTCGAAGAGAAACGTAGGTATAGTGATAAAGATTCAAAAGTGTCTAAAGCAAAACACAGCGATATGCAGAACTATGATCATAAAAAAATTGATACAGTGGATAGGCACAGTAGAGGTGTTGAGAAGCAGCAATCAAAGCGGAAGGAGAGGGAAATGGATAACAAGGAAGACTATGATGAACCAAAGTCACGGGGAGATCGTGATAGGATGTATGAGAAAGTGAGGAGGAGGGATGATGATGATGATAGGAGAGATGAAAAGTCACGGGGAGATCGTGATAGAATGTATGAAAAAGAGAGGAGGCATGATCATGATTCAAAATCAAGGGAAGATGATGATAGGAGAGGTGAAAAGTCACGGGGAGAGCATGATAGAATGTATGAAAAAGCGAGGAGGCATGGTCATGATTCAAAATCAAGGGAAGATGATGTTAGGAGAGATGAAAAGTCAAGGAAATATGAGGATGATCGAAGGTCAAGGGAAGATGGCGATAGGAGGGAGAGATCAAGAAGACGTGAATAAATGATCAAAGATTATAGCGGACTGGATGAAACTGCCCATGATTTCCCACCCAACCTCCCCAATCGTCATGGAAGGAATGGTGATGATCAGCACCACGACCAGACAAATATAGATGATCTATATCCACGGGACTGAAGTTATGCAAAGTGATCGAATTTTCTTTATGTTACATTCCCTTTCTATTATTAATGTTTTTTTTTAAAGAGATGGTGCAGGTCATTACCTATTCTATGCCAGTCCCCCATCCACCATTGGTGATGCATATCATGTCTGTACTTGAAGTTGTTAAATGCTAATCTTGTAGCCAAAATTAGGGCAGGAATTTGTAAACTTATGGTAGCCTCTTTAAACTGCCACCAGTGAACCCACTGCCAATTTTGCCAGTAGTTGATGTCCATGGCTTCATTTAATCATTTATGCTTTTAATGCCCTTTGATTAACTACTAAACAGTTAGGGGCATTTGGTTCCTATAATCTTTAAATATTGTTATATTTTTGTATAATCTAAGAAATTAGAGGACAAGATTCCTATAAATGTGACAAATAAACTAATAATCAAGTTTTTTTTTTTTTTTTGATCAGTAAGAGGGAAAAATCTGAGGGCTCAGAATTACTGGCTCCTCACAAAGATGTCATGCATGCTAATATAATATATCATTCCATTTCTACCCTCATTGTTCTCCCATATCCTGACTGGGCTTTTTGGCACCATACTGCAATAAATGAGAGAAAAAAATATTGTCTAAGGTCAGCACTTCCGCTGGAAGTCAACTGGCGACAGACTGGAACAGTGGAACTTACCCTAATTTGAGCGTTGACCATTGACCAATTATGGAAGAGTAGAGCCAAAACTGGTCCCAGTCTGTAAAAAAAGGAATTGGGTTACAGTTACACGGCATTGACATTTCACACTCTGCCAAGAAGCCTCGTCAAAGTTTGGGCAATAAGGTTAACAATTATGGTTTTAAATTATTCATGGGGAGAGCGACATCAGTGGTTCAGTGCCGGTTCCTTTCACCCAAATACATATATCTCAAATCTAGAACATTGCTTTCAGCTGAAAACTTTGATTTGTTGATCACATGCATCCACTATAAAGTAAAAAAAAAATTTGGGCAACCCCGGCCAAGTTGATCACACTATTGACTTGATAACCACATGATTATAAGTTCAATTCCTGACGGGAACTACCTATTGGCCTTCTTGATTTGAGCCGGTCAGCTATGAGCAATGTCGCAAAAGGCACTAGGCGCTAGTCGGGCGCCCGGGGGGTGCATAGCACCTAGGCGGCCTAGTAATCCGAGTATATCATCTGCACTTTTCCCATTCAGAACTAGGAGTTGTTAGACTATTATAATTTCCCAAACTATTTAATTGCATATATTAGATGGTTAGTTAAGTATAGGGCTAGAGAAATATAGAGGAGGAGTAGTCGAGTAGGCAAAAAAAACCATTCGGCCGAGTTGAATGCCAACTCGACCGAGTTAGGCGCTCAAACTCAACCTAGTCGGCCAGTTAGTCAGTCAACCGACTAAAAAGCCGCCTAAGGCTGAAATCACCTCGGTCAAGGGGTGTCTAGACGGCCACCTACGCCGATTTTTACAACACTAGTTATGGTAATCTAGGATGGCTTACCTCCTTATGGTCATTTGCTGGCTAGGGTCATAGTGCAAGATTTATTCGGTGCATACTTTCAGATAGTGGCGGTAAGTTTTCCTAGTCCTCAAAAAAAAAAAGTAACCTCTTTCCACTGCAAGAATTTTCCAACGGACTCTATATAAACCTCTGTCAAGCTTGTTCTACATATCAATTTCCTCAGCTCTTAGCCTCTCACTTCCCTCTGCTACTTCCTCTTCTTCCCAAATGATGATTCCAACTACTAGTCTAAACTTGCTCTTTGCACTCACCTTTAATGCCATTGTTTTTGTGTTCTTGAATTTTTCTTTTCCAGGCTATGCATCATCAGGCGTACCTGGAAATGATACAGATCAACTTGCATTGATGACATTCAAGTCTGGAATTACTGAAGATCCACAGGGAGTTCTGGATTCTTGGAATGCAAGCGTGAATTTCTGCCTATGGCCTGGGGTCGCCTGTGGCCTAAAACACCGACGGGTCACTGTTTTGGATCTCAAAGGCCATGGGTTGGGTGGTACTCTGTCATCCCAAATTGGAAATCTTTCGTTCCTTCGGATTCTTGATCTTTCAGACAATTCCTTCCATGGTGAAATCCCCTCAGAACTAGGCCATTTGATCAGGCTCCAAACCATGAACTTGAGCTATAACTACCTTGGTGGTGAAATTCCAGCTAACCTGTCTCGTTGTGTTGGCCTAGTTGATCTTATTCTTGATCACAATCACTTTGAAGGGCACATTCCTGTTGAGCTTGGTTCTTTGACGAAGCTGGTGGCATTGTATCTTAAGAATAATAACCTCACTGGGAGTATCCCAGCTTCGATTGGGAATCTGACTTCTTTGACAGAGCTTTACATATCATATAATGATCTGGAGGGCGAAGTTCCTGAAACAATGGCCAAGATGAGAAGCTTAACAATGCTAGGCATGTCAGTGAACTCTCTTTCCGGGGAGTTTCCTCCTGCGCTTTACAATCTATCCTCTCTTCAGCTCATAGGCTTGTCATTCAACAAGTTCAGGGGTACACTTCGAGCTGATATAGGAATTGCCTTCCCCAATCTGCAGTTCCTGTATTTGGCAACCAATTATTTCATAGGAGTGATTCCGGCCTCATTGTCCAATGCTACTGGCTTGCTTCGGCTTGATATTCCATACAACAATTTCACCGGAAATGTACCTATGAGTTTTGGAAGCCTTCAGAATCTATTATGGCTCAATGTTCTCAGTAACCAGTTGGGAAGAGGCGCACCTGATGATATGGATTTTGTAACTTCTTTGTGCAATTGCAGAAAGCTCGAGTTCTTGGATTTTGCTGATAATAGATTTGGAGGTATGTTCCCCAACTCGATAACTAACTTGTCAACCACATTGACAAAGCTTCTTATTGGTGGAAACAAGATACAGGGAATGATACCTAGGGAGATATCTAACCTTGTAAACTTGAATGCACTTAGCATCGAAGAAACAATGATCACTGGTAGTATCCCTGATTCTATTGGAATGCTTTCAAATCTAGAAAGTATTCATTTTGAATCGAATAAGCTAACTGGAAATATTCCCTCTTCATTGGGAAAAATCCGAGGACTCTTGCGACTCTACCTACAGGATAACAGCTTAGAAGGGAGCATACCTTCAAGTTTGGGAAATTGTGTCTCCCTGCAAAACCTGGACATTTCTCAGAATAAGCTTACTGGCACTATACCGAAACAGGTTTTGAGTCTGTCTTCCCTTTCAGTACTCCTTAATATGTCTTACAATTCCTTGATAGGCCCTTTGCCCATTGAGGTTGGAAACCTTAGCAACCTTGCTGCATTTGACGTTTCAAACAATCGATTGTCTGGTGAACTTCCAAGCACACTGGGGGGTTGTGTGTCCTTGGAAGTACTTAACATGCAGCACAACCTCTTTGTGGGGCCATTACCTCCTTTAAACAACTTGAAAAATATTCAGTACTTAGATGTTTCTCAAAACAACTTCTCGGGCCACATTCCTCCGAGCATGGCCAAGAACTCCACTCTCCTCTATCTGAATTTATCATTCAACAATCTTGAAGGCGAGGTGCCTGCTCGGGGTGTTTTTGCATATGCAAAAAGGATTGATGTAACAGGCAACATAAATCTCTGTGGGGGAATCAAGGAGCTTGATTGCATCATGCGTGGAAGAGGAACCCCAAAATCTAGGAAGCACACTGCCTTATAATAGCACTGGTTCTCATTGTTGTAGCAGCGTGCCTAAGCATAGCGCTGCTGCTAGCAGTTTTCTGGAAGAAAAAGGTGAAGAAAGTAGAGCTAACTCATCATCTCAAGTCATGAACTTCCATGCAAAAGCATTTGCAAATGTGTCTTATGAAGATCTCCTAAATGCAACGGGAGGGTTCTCTTTGCAAAACTTGATAGGATCAGGTAGTTTTGTTCCGTCTATAGAGGAACTCTGGCCTCGGATGGAACAATAGTTGCAGTGAAGGTACTGAAACTTCAACAGACGGGGGCTGACAAAAGTTTCTTGGCCGAGTGTCAGCCTTGAGGCACATCCGGCACAGAAACCTCGTGAAGATCTTAACTGTTTGCTCCAGTGCTGATTTTAGTGGAATGAGTTCAAAGCCTTGGTCTATCAGTACATGCCAAATGGGAGCCTAGAAGAATGGCTGCACCAGAAGGACAGAGAGGATAGGAGGTTGAGTATCTTCCAACGGTTAAACATAGCAATAGACATCGCTTCAGCATTGCAATACCTCCATGATCAATCTCAACCCCCCGTATTCACGTGATCTGAGCCAAGCAATATTCTTCTTGATGATGATCTGTGTGCTCATGTGAGTGACTTCGGTTTGGCAAGGCTTCTTTCAAACCCAGCTCAAGAAGCTGAAGGGATTGAGTTTAGCTCACTTGGGATCAAGGGAACCATTGGATATGCTGCTCCAGGTAACACACTTCCACTGAAATTTGCCACATTACATATCTTTTCAGGTGTAAAACGTAATGCATAAGCTTCATGATATCTGCAGAATATGGCATGGGTGCTAAGGTGTCAAAACAAGGAGATGTCTACAGCTTTGGAGTACTTTTACTTGAGATTTTCACAGGTAGAAGACCTACTGATGAAATGTTCAATGACAATGGAAATCTTCACAGTTTTGTCAAACAGGCATTACCTGATCGAGCAATGGACGTTGTTGATCAATCAGCTCTCTTCAGGAAGAACCCGGAGATCTGACAAACAAAATTTACAGGGAAAATGGCTTCAAAACCAGATTGGTGAATGTTTGGCTCTCTCCTTGGCCTTGGAGTGTTTGTTCAGAGAAGCTCCTGAAACCAGAATAACAGCGGGCAAACTTGTGCTGATCTTGTTCATTAGAAATAATCTAAGCAAATATGCAGCTGTACAGAAAAGAGTGCAATGACTGGAAACATTATGATTCAGGTTCGCTGTCATTTAAACTGTAACTGTGTAGTGTTTACTCAGCCCTCAAATCAAAAGCATTCAAATGCAATTACGAAAATATTTGATGCACGCCCAGAAGGAATTAATGTAAAAATAAAAATAGTACTGTTAAAATATTGACTGTTTAAGGTTCAAAAGCACATTGAGTGGGGAAAATAAAAAAGACTGAGAATTCTATAAGAGTTTACTACTCAATAAATGATGATTCAGCAAGATCAATGGCACGGACAAGAGCTGCAGCCTTATTTTCACACTCTCTCTGTTCATCAACAGGATTACTATCAGCTACAATACCCGCTCCGGCTTGGATATGAGCAATCCACTCTCTTCGTTTATTCACATCCTTGTAGGAGTACATGGTATCATGACGCATTGCAGTTGGAAAAACAATGGTTCTCAATGCCAAGGCTATGTCCATGTCCCCAGAAAAGGAAATTCCTCCAAATCCACCACCATATGGTCCACGCCTTGTCACTTCAAGCTCATCAATCAATTCCATGGCCTTCACCTGATTATAGCAAACCAAATAGAGAAAAGCTACATAAATGCAACAACGCTGCAAAAACTAGTACATTTGTGTGTGGGTATTCTAAACCTAACAGAGTTCAAAGGAAAAGTTTTTGAAATGGTTTCTCTTTCCAGTCTCATAAATGGTTCAATAGAGTAGCAAAAGGCATAACAAGCTCATCATTACAATAATTAAAATATTTGACCACAATTCCAAATTGAATCATGAGATAAAGAGTTATGATCACTCAAAAAGAACATGAAACATAATGAACAAACAAATACAGATGATTAGAAAAACCTTTGGGGCTCCACTGACAGTTCCAACTGGCAATGCAGCACGCAAAGCATCCCAGCTACTTAAATGGTCAAGGAGCTCTCCAGTAACCTATAATGTTTGGCATTAAATCATAACAAAGAATAAAACCCAGCAATTCCAATCCAATATATTTGCTCAACAGTGAAAGAAGCTACAATGTCATCCACAGTTCATTACTTATTTCAATAATAACACCTGTGCTATAAAAGAGAAAGATGGCACATACTGTATTGACCTAAGCTCTAACATCTCATTTTCTTCTGTTTTTATTATCATTGCTTCTAATCACTATCTTGCATATTATAAGCAAATCACTAACTTGCATATCATCCTTCACCTATATCATCATTTCGTATAAACAAGGGAAAGTCTTGATCACTAATTATAAGAAATATATATCAAACTGAAAGGACTAACCGTGGAACTGATGTGCATGACATGGGAAAAACGTTCAATGTTCATGAGTTTCTCAACTTCCACTGAACCAATTTTAGAAACCTATAATAAGAAGCTACATTAGTGAAAGTACAATAGCAAGGAAAGACAAATATTTGAAACACTCTACATATTTTCCATGCATGAAAAAGAGAATGCGATCCTACAGGCACCAAGCAGGAGCTACAAGAGGGCAAAGTACAATGCTTAATGCCTTAATATTTAAATCAATTTCCAAGAATTTTCTTAACAATTGCTACCCCTAATATATTAATAAAGAATTTTAATAAAATAGCCCCATTAACATCCCTTTTGATGTTATTGGGGTTATTTTACTTCAAAGAAACCAATTTTTACCAAGATGATAATTGAACTGTGCTTATTATTGCATTAGGACAAGTAGTGTATAGAAGCAATATGAAGGCAGGCCTTAGGATTTTGTATGCTGAACATAGATCAGAAGCAAGCTCACTAGAAAAACAGCATGTGATTGTTAATTTCAGAAAGATAAGTACCAACTTGCTAAGAACATTGTAGTCTAGTGGCTTGGACCCAACTACCCAAGACTCTAGTTAAAAAAAGCAACATGCCCAATCCCCATTACCCTTAAATAATAAATATAAACTACCATATTGACTATTAGCAAGAATCATAAAACAAAATGTACATTATCCAATAGAAACTGTGAGGTGTCCAAATATATTAATAAAGCAATGTTAAGATGAAAATTTAGAGATTCTTCCATGGAGTAAATGATAGTAATATTATGAGCATGCTTTTGTACTATTATAAATTTTAAAAGAATAAGTATAAACTCCTTTATTTATTTGGGCATTATTTAGACATACATGTCAAAATGCAATGGGAAGATCAACTAACTGATGTTTCTCATTATAGACTGAATGAAATCACATCTAAAAATAACACAACCTTCCCCACATCATTTCTTGCCATGTCAACCAGCATGATGTGCTCTGCACACTGCTTTTTGTTATGCAGAAGTTGATTTTCCAGCATGTAATCTTCTTGAGATGTCTTCCCTCTCCTAACAGTCCTGCTAGTGGGCGATTAGTGATTTTTCCCTAAACAATGATGATGAGGTTATTGAAGTGAGCTGCTCTAAAGGAAAATTAAGAAAATAAGACATGTAATATGCAGCAGGTAGAAATTATTTATTAAAAAAAATTCTAAATGGGCACTCCTGAACATATTATCCCACTCATAAAGCAAACGAGCAGTGGAGGTTCTTTTTTTTTTTTTTTTTTTTTCGGGTATCAACTATTTACCTTCTAACTCTAGTAAGAATCTCAGGACTTGAAGCAACAAGTATACACCCCCTAGCCTGAAAAAGCATATTTAAAATTTTAAGTAACATTTTTGTATATGACGCGACAATATGTCTTTAAAAAAAAAAAAAAAAAAACCAAGAAGAAGAGAGAGAATGCAAACCTGTAAATAAGCCATATATGGACTTGGATTAACAATTCTCAATGCCCTATATATCTCAAATGGATCTGCAAATGTTCTCCTTTCAAAACGTTGACTGAGAACTATTTGGAAAATATTCCCATCTAGAATGTGCTCCTTAGCTTTCAAAACGGCATTTTGATAGTCTTCACTGGTCATGGTTGATATCTTTGCTGAACCAAAATGGCTTGTATGTAATTTTATTAAACCTGCAGCTAACCTAGGACTAAAATTTAAAACTATGTCAAATGTACTTAATCGTACAAAAAAATGTGAAACATATTGTTGTGACTCTTGAAAGGAACATGTACAACTTACGTCTCTACATTGTTGCACTTTTGATATCAAAGCTTCTAACCGGTCCATGCCATCATTAAAGCCTCCTCAACTGAAGAAAAGCGATCTAGCTCACCCAGTGTATTGCACATGCTTTCTGATATTTAAAGAAACACAATTAATTACATATTAATAGCCTGATTGCCTGAATGAGAACACTCATCCTCTCATTGTGGCATTGATAAAAATTAATTCTTTAGAAACATGATTTTACTGCACACTTGATTATTGAAGCACTTTAAGATGGAAAATACCAACCAAAAGAATAAAGTATTCATTAATTACGAAATAGGCGCAAAAGTCCCCATTAAAAGAATTCCAAACTAAGCGGGTAGGCAATGGCAAAACTAAATGTTTTAGTACATAATATAACCTTCTCTACATGATCCAACACAACAACATCATCATATAGGCCAATGTGAAGATCAGGGAGAAACCGGTCATCCAAAGGGCCATTTGAGAACGGTAGTTCTTTTTCTCACAAAACGTACTGTATCATACGAGAAATAGCCAACCAGCCACCTGATAGGAAAAGAATTCAATACAAATGATAGCAATTCCGGATACAAGTAATGTCCTGTATGACATCAAAGTTAAACTATGTTGTCACTATCAAGCAAGTTCAATATACACTCATTATGCTGTGTACCAGAAGTTCAAAACAAAAATAGCAGGCTCTGAATTGGAAGAAGAGAATAAAGGTAAATGAATTAAATGACAAAAGATGAAAAGTGGCATACAAAAACAAAGGATGAATAGCATTTAACATAAAATAAATAAAAAATGAGGATACTGAATATTCAAACAGAAAGGATTACTAAATGCAACCAGATACTCAAGCTATGATATAAGGGAAATTTGGCAAACAGAACTAGATAGGAAGATTTGGCAAACAAAATTTCAGTGTCAACGGAAATGGAATGTTTGTGTTCAACAATATTGTCTACAACTATTCCTCATATAGTAAGATACACATGAGGTAGCAGCTTCCTACATGCTGCACCCACAATATGTCAAAACAAATAAATATTGGATTACCGGTAAATGCCTCAGGAAGCTCATCGAGCCGCTGAGTTCCATTTGTCCATAATCCTACGAGGAATGGCCATAGGATCCTCTTCAAATGTCTCTGTCCTTTTCCTTCACGTGTGGTCCATAATTTCACTGAGTTTTCTTTTGCAACAATCTCCATAGCTGGCTGAGCACCAATAACACTATACCGCCCCTAACATTGTTAAAATACAACAACAACAAAAGTATCTTTTTTCACTCTTATGATATAATAATATAAAGTCAGTATAGCATTGATTTTCACCATATTGGAAATGCTTACGTTACTTTCAACTTTCAGTCCAACGTTTACGGACTCGAACAAGAAGCTGGGAGTTCTCTGTCATCTTCCTTCACCAAACATCTGTAGGCAAGCACAGGTGTTAGTTGATCAGAGAATATTGACCTATACAGTGGAACCAAATTCCCGTGCCGCGCAGCTTCCTTGAAGCTCACCGCTTGGCCACTGCACAATCAACACCATTTCAGACCGATCAAACACCAATACGGGTCACCGATCACAAAATCAAAATAGAACAAAATACATGGAGCGGGGAACAGCCGAGCATTAACCATCCATTTATGCGAATCGGACGATGAGGGGAAGAGATTGACGGAGGCTTTGGTGGTGCAGCAGTGGGATGCCAGAGGAGAGAGAATGTGTGAGAGAAGTCGGATTTCCATATCTTGAGAGCTTCAAACTTCGAATCAGTAAACACAGCACTGAGGTTTTTGCCTTTTTGGCGTCTTGGATCATCTAATACAAAAAAAAGTCTCAAAATTGACAAAATTAACTGGACCAGGTTGACCTTTGTATTGTGGGGTCAAAGACTAATATGCGAAAGAAATCTAATTTGTTGATAAAAATTGGAATCTTTTGAAAGTTGGACTAGAATAGGAAAAAAGTATTTTGGATTCAGAAAATATGTGATGCACCAATCTTGTATAGGTGTTATATAACTGCGGCGAACCAGAACGCGCTACTTTATTAAATTGAAAGTACATAATATGTTAATTGTATATCATGTGCATTCAATTTATTTATATTCACATAATATATTAAATGTTTATACATAATATATTAACTGCAAATATATAATCTCATTATTAGTAGACCCTCCAGTCTCATTATCAAATAAATTTACAGATCACCTTGTATGTAGAATTCCCGACAGAACTATCAATAGACTCCCAGACCGAGCCACCGATCGAGATATGAACATCAAGATGAAACCAACCAAATTTGAACACAACTAGTCTCATCCATAATTAAACAACGATCACCAAGCGTCCCATCACGTGTCAAAACTCTAAGGACACTTGGCAAGCATAACATTACCACTGAATCTACTTAGGGCACGTGGAGGACATGCCAAGACTCGACATGTGTCCCCTCTTTCCTGTATATATAGTACATTTATTGCACTTTGAAAGTGACTTTTAGCTCCTATCTACAACAGTCCACTCGGAGCCTCCCGACATCATGTGGTTGCCCGCTTTATTCAACTTCCCGACCACATCATTCCACCCTTCATGATCACATCAATCACCTTCATTTAATTTCCCGACCATATTGCTTCACCTAAAATTGGATTCCCAATTACATTCACTCGACTCGAAAGAATACACTTTATCACTTGTGTTCAAGCATGTTGTTCTATTTCACTGAGGATGCTCAAACTATAATATCGTTGATGCATTTTATCCTGAAATCGACATTACAATGTTCCTAGCCCCTCAAGAGGTAGCGAATTGATTAAAGAAAGTCCGTTTCACACAACTTGAATCTCATTTCTTTTTTTGTCTTTTTTCTTATCGATGGGGTTATTTTTTTAAAAATTAAATCTCTTTATGTATATATATATATACTAAATGTACATTATTTTACAGTAGACAAAATATGAACCACAAGAATAATGGTGGTTAGCGGTTATATAACTACGATTATGTGGCCCGTATGACTAATTTGAGTGTTTTTCTTTTGGGCTAATTAAGCATTGCTTTATGGCCTCTACAGAGATGCATACTCCCCCAATAACTAAATTTGCATAATAATGGGATAGCTGGCTTGGGCCTTGGGGAGTTGGGGTATGCAACTAAAAATGAAATAGAAAAAAATGGATAGCAATTGAAGAAGAAAAATGGGATTCGCTTGCGCAAATTATGCAGCGAAAACGTGTTCATTATGTGCATGGTGAAGATAGAGGTAGATTCATAATTTCTATAGCAAATTATGAATCTACAATAGAGTATAGAAATTATGAATCTCAAATATAGAAATTATGGAGATTCATAATTTCTATGTTGTAGATCCATAATAATTATGGATCTACAGCTTAGAATTTATGGATCTATCCCGTGTTTACCATGCGCATGATGAACACGGTTCCACAACATAACTATTGTTCGCTTGCGAGTTGAGGAATGAGATTAGGGGTGTTTGTAAATAACTAAGAGTTGATTGGTTAATGGGTTTGACTAGTTGATAGCATTAGTTAATTGTAGATAGATGTTTGGTAAATTAGTTATTAGCTGTTAACTGATTACATGTAAACTGACTTCTAAAAAAATTGATCGAAAAAAACTGTTTAGAACAACTTTTTGAATTTTAACAATTTGGAGCAATAAGCTGTTACAAAAACTAATTAATTATAAAAATATCACTGTAATTTTTCTTAATTTTCAGTCTTTGATCAGTTCAGATGGATTGATAAGACTAATCATCTTTTTTTTTTTTTTAACATGCAAGCAAACACATTCTCATATGATTCATTCGCCTCCTAAACTTAATACATAACATAAAGTCTTCATAAACTCAATCATGCAACCACATTTAATTAACTTCAACATAGTAATCACTATACATTTATGTGAAGCAATCATCATGGCTGTTCACATTTAGCTTATCGACAATGTGTGCAGCCATGGAGAGGGTGGGTGTTGCCCAGGGGGCAATATTGGAGCAACAACCATCGAGCGTTCACATATTAGCAGCCCACAGTTCATATATTATATATATAGCCTATAAATGAGAAATGAGCACTTCAATTAAAGCTATAATCATGGCAATAACCATGGCCCCCTCTGCACTACATATTTTATGGATCGACAAGAAGAATGTCCCCTCTGGGACCGGCAGCTTGCCGGAAACTTGTACATATTCGTAGATTCTTTTGCGATGTACGGAATGCTTAATGAATTTACATGACGTTTGGTTGGAAAGATGAATTATGAGGAAAAAGAACGATAATTTGGTGAAAAAAGAATAAAATAGAAGGAATAAGGTTCAAATTGGCCACTGAACGTAACCTGAAAGTGCAATTAGCCACTGAACGAAAAAAAAAAAAAAAAATGCAATTAGGCCACTGAACACTAAAAAACGTGCAATTAGGCCACTGAACACTCCAAATGTATGCAATTTTACCGGATAGCAGGTTACCATCAATTTTAGCAGGTTACCTGCTTACGTGGCAGCTGAGTGGCATTTTAATAATTTTAATATATTTTAAAATAAATTTAATAATAAATTTTAATTTTTTAATAAATTTTAAAATAACTTTTAAATTTACCTGCTTATCATAGTTTTTTTTTTAATTTTTTAAAAAATTATTATTAAAATTTATTTAAAATTATTTTAAAATTACTACAAAATGCCAACTCAGCTGCACGTAAGCAGTGGTCCTAATTGCACTTTTTTCCGTTCAGTGACCCTAATTGCATTTCATATTCGTTCAGTGGCCAATTTGAACCTTAATTCCAAATAAGAATAAAGTACAAATTTAAATTACGTTATTTGATATAGAAAAATAGAATTAT
>VALG01009141.1:0-10268 GCA_009835305.1 Ipomoea purpurea | reverse complement strand
CTCAGGGCCCGGACGGTATGTCCCCGGCTTTTTTTCAGCACTTCTGGCCCATTTTGGGTCATGATTTGGTATTTTCATCATAAACTGCGTTGAGAATAAACAGTTCCCGCCGGGTCTAAATGCCTCAAATGTTGTTTTAATCCAAAGAAATCGGTGCCGGAGAAAATTTCAGATCTCCGACCGATTGCACTTTGTAACGTGGTGTACAAAGTGCTGGCTAAAATGCTCGCCAATAGATTGAAGGTTGCCTAAATCAGGTGGTTTCCCAATCCCAGAGTGCATTTGTCCCTAGCTGGTTGCTCACAGATAACATCATAGTGGCTGGTGAAATAGGCCATTACTTACGGAGAAAGACTGGGGGTGCCCCAGGGGGTGGGCGGCTTCTCAAACTAAGATATGGCCAAGGCCTACGACAGAATGGAATGGCCTTTCCTGGAAGGCATGTTGAGGGCATTAGGGTTCGAATGTCTGGGTGGACTTATTGATGTTATGTGTCAATTCAGTGAGTTATTCGATTTTGGTGAACGGGGAGGGTAGCCGGCAAGTTCACCCCACGCGGGGTATTCGCCAAGGGGACCTCTTTATCTCCGTATCTCTCATCATTTGTGCTGGAACGGTTAAGCCATTGATCACTGTGGAGGTTGTTAGCCACAGGTGGAAAGGCATTAAGCTGGCTGCTCCGGCCCTACTATGTCGCATCTCTGCTTCGCAGATGACATGGTTCTGTTCACAGAAGCTTCTTTAGACCAAGTGGACATCGTCCAAAATTGTTTAGCTATGTTTTGTGCGGCCTCCGGGCAAAAAGTCAGCCTTGATAAATCCCAGATATACTTCTCTAAGAACATGGCACCAGCTCTTGGAACCGAGATAGCAAGCAAATTTGGCATCCCTGAGACCAAAGATTTGGGGCGGTATCTGGTGTGCCTTCTATTCATGGGAGGTCACATGTCATACATATGCCGGACTCCTCGAGCGTATTGCGACTCGGCTTGAGGGATGGAAGGCCAAGACCCTATCCTTAGCAGGAAGAGTGACTTTAGCAAAGTCCGTACTCAATGTTATTCCTGTTTACACAATGCAGACTGCGGCTCTACCCAAGGGCATTTGCACAGAGATTGAGAAGAGAACTCGTCGTTTCATTTGGGGTAAAAATGAGCACACCGGAGGTGATAAAATGAGTCTTGCAAGCTGGGAATTGGTAACGAAACCGAAAGAAGCGAGTGGTCTTGGACTGCGCCGTTTGCACGACATGAATATTGCTTGTATGGTTAAATTGGGATGGCGATTACGCACTAACTCTAATTCTCTTTGGGCGCAGGTAATCATGTCTAAATACGGCAGTTGGAACATGCAGCAGGTAGGCGTAAAAGGTCAAATGTCTGGAAAGGAATAACCATGGCGAAGGAGTTCCTCGACAATGGCATCACACATCTCGTCCGTGATGGCAGTGCCACACACTTTTGGATGGATAAGTGGATTACGCCTAGACCTCTTTATGATCAGCTCCAGATCCCTTTGGGTCTACCTGATCTATACGCGACGGTGAGCGCATACTGGGATCAGGACCGTGGATGGAATGGGAGAAGCTAGCCGATACGTTACCACAGGAAACTTTGGAGCGTATTGCAGGATACAGGCTGACGGAGGACGGCATTCCGGATGAATGGATGGGGACCGGCCACCGGGGGCGCTTCTCAGTCAAGTCGGCGTATGCTTCATCAACCAATGCACCCGTCGGGCCGCAACTGATACGGATTGGAAAGAGTTTGGCTCTCCGAGTGCCCGCTCGAGTTTCAATTTTATGTGGCTTGTGAAGCATGGGGAGAATTCTTACAAAATGCAGGAGCGTGCAATGGCACATCGTTAACTCTTAATGATCTTTGATTTCGGTGTTGCAGGGAAGCGCTAGAGCGGATTACGTGGATCGACCATCTTCCGTGACGTGTCCAGCAGCGCAGCAGATTTGAGCCCAAGAGTTTCTTTCGCAACTAATGCTCGACATGTGGAGAACTCTAAGGCTCCGGCAGGGATGGTTAAGGTGACCTGCATGCGACGTGACGCAATGGTTTCGACGATGGATGCCTGAACGTCGGGAACAGGACTAGGTGGATCTTGTCCTGCGAACGATGAGGGTTTTGAATTCATCCCATTCAGCCATCCCAGTCGAGCAAAAGATTGATTGGCTCCGTAGGAACGATGCCGAGTGGGCGCGTTCGGAAGCAAAAGCGTCCCTCAACAGAAAAACTATGTGACCTGGAAAGACCAGCGGGCTTGAGGAAAACCAAGCGAGATGGGTGAAACAACTGTTGACGAAAGCTTGTCGGAGAAACGAATGCAGCTGTGGAGGTCGCTCTTGCGTAATGCACCTTGGTGTTGTCTATGTGGATTGTATATATTACAGATATAGGACGGTGCTTCGATCGAAAGTTGCAGAACTGGGCGTTTTTCTGTATCGGGTTTCTCTTGCATTTGCATTATTTTTTAGTGGGCAATTGGTTGAGCATTCTCATTTTTTCTCTCTGAATCGTGATCATACGTTCAACAACTTGATTTATAGCTTCTCCATGAATTTAAAGGTACATTTGCATCGGAGTTGGACTTTTATTATTGTTTTGGGCAGCTTGTTGTTGTATTAATATGCGGACCAATTCTCTGAGTGTCGATTCGACTTTATTTACAGAGGAACAAAAGCAAATGGGTGATAACTTGGCACTATGGGAACGAGGATCAACAGGGGTGCAGATGTTTTGAAGTGCCACCCCCGAGCTGGCGAGTTGATCGAACATGGACAAGATTGAGCCACCTCAACGCCGGTGTGTTCCAGGCACCCATTCGGGTGTACTATGTTTTGGTGTCCCCATCAGCTCGAGAAAAAAAAAATAAAAAAAAAAATAATTATTATATATATTATTATATAGTATATATACATATATATTAATATATATATACTAGTTATGTATAATTATAATGATATACAATAAGAAGCACAAAGAGAGTTAGGCCTTATAATGGGTAAAAAATGAATGGACAATTTTGATCAAGCATGAATGACTCTATTGATCAGAATTTATTTTCTTGGAGATTTTCTAATATTCCTTAATTTATATGATATCCTACTTTTTCGTAAAATTGAGTTTCCGTTAAATATTAATTCACCGTTAACTACTCATTTAAGTCAATAATAAGGTCTTAGTCGAACCTCATTCCAAGCAAATGAGTGGCAGTATAATCGGTATTTTACTTCTTATTAAAAATAAGAAATTAATTTAGTAGAGAAATTTACACTTTGCCTGATGACTAGTGGGAGGTTGGTAATCAATTTCAGTGACTTCTAATAACCTAACGGATTTAAGCTTCTTATAAGCTTTTTTTACACATTAAAGTCCTTCCGGCCAAGATTCACCGTGGATTTGCCGACAAACACAATCCCTAATTTATTAAATATCTTGGGGGTAAAGAATGTTCAATTCAGGATTCCTTTCTTTCTTCCTTCTCTCCTTTTCTCCTTCCTACTTCTCGTTTCTCTCCGTCTTGTATATTGGGGTGAAAATTGCACTGACTTGTCAAGTAGAAAAAGTCATCTGGTGTTTCTTCGACGGTGGGGCACAGTTCCAATCTGATTCTGGAGGACCATAAATAAAATCATTTAGTTAATTTATGATGCATGAATAAACGTTAACACACCTCACAAATATCAATTTAACCCAATAAAACAATAAATCTTTTTTTTTTTTTTTCGTGTGTGTTTGTTTTTTGTCCAAGGAAAGAATATTTTCGGGTTTACCGATCGGTTTTCTGGGTTTATTTTTTGCTGGCTCGTCTGCGGGCGTAAAATAGCGTGCCGAAGGGCAAGGCTTCAGGCGAGATCCGAAGGGCACACCCTTGACGAATCGACAGTCCATTTCCCGGCCTTGAGCGCGGTGCGCGGTCCTGGTAACCGTCCTCACGATTTGGCTTTCTCGAAAACTCCATGCAGATCTGCGAGGGGTTATAGAATTCGCTGCCGCATCTGTATAAGGAGATCGGAGATGAGAATAACGGTGTCGGCTGACAACCACCGGAAAATCACGTGGAATAATCCGTTTCCATTTTTTCAAAATAATGGACTATTTACCCCCCAAATATTTAATAATATCGATTAAGAATTGTGTTTCGCTCAAAAGTCCACCGGATCTTGGGCCGAAGACTTAATTGTAAAAAAAGCTTACTAAAGGACCTAAATCCGTTAGTTTTAAAGGCACGTAATTGAAATGTACCACTTACACTATAAGTCATAGGACCAAAAGTGTTGAATTTCTCTAAGTTTAGAGCTACAACAACAAAAACATACGCATTCTTAATTTAAAATAGTATGCTAAAATGCCTTAAATTAATTAGAGAAATAAATTTCATTAGTGTGATATTTCATTTTTGTTCTCAACTGTAAACAATTTCTACATTCAAATTCCTCAATTTATTATATTCACTAATTGTCTATTATCTTTTGTGCAATATTTTTTAATTAAATATCAAAATTATAATACAAAATAATTCTATATATGTATTTATCAAGTATTTATTAATACCATGAAAAAATTTAAAAAATATATAAGCTAATCATATTAACTCTGAGAGATTTGTTATGCAAAGAGAGTATTCAAATCACACCAACAAATTGGAAGGTAAACTACCTCGCAAGCTGTCAATTGTATTGACGAATCAGTAGTTACGGATCACCAACGAATTATATCAACAGTGTAAAAGATATCTTGATAAATTAAAGTTTTAGATTACGCAAAATGATCTAAAGATATAAATATATTCATAATAATATAAGATAATTGTTTAAACAATAAGAATAAATAAAATAAACGTATGGGACCTCTCCTAGTTTTGTCACTGATTTCCCGCATCGGTGAAAAGGGGCATGGGAGCCTAGCTCCAATTAAAAATTAAGCTCTTTTTTCCCATCCAGGTTGATGGGCAAGCAGTGAGCCAGCAAAATCTGACTCTTGTATTCGATCGGAAAGACTCAAAGTTAATTTTTAAAGAAATCTAGGTGTCGTAGAAATCATTCTAAAAAACGCTAAATAAAATATATTTTAAATTGCAAGTTTGTATTTTAGGTTTGGAACAACATTTGCTCTAAACTGTCAATAACTAAAGACTTTCTTAACATTTTGATCTTGGGTGTACACAGTATTTACCAATTGTCCAATGATTGGTTACATTATAATTAAAAAAAAAATTAAATTTTTACTACAGTAAATAATTAAAGAATTTCTTTATCATTAATCAATTCTATTCAATAATAATAGTGAACTAAATTCAATTATAATGGTTGAAGTAAATGAAGACAACAAAACACCTAAAGACGGTTACGGTTGATCATCGTTGGTTACTATCTAAACAATATATGTGCATTATTAAGATATTTAGAACCCTGTGCAAAAAAATACTTGTGTTACTATCTAAAAAATAATTGTAACAATTATAATAAATCTCTTGTATTACATTGTATTCATATATTATGAGGGTTATCTATTTAAAATAACAAATGTCGACCATTAAATACTATGAAGAACGTACCATATATAACTTGCATTAATAATACTTCATATTATTTAATTATAAAGACATTGAAGCATTAACTCATTTACGCAATGCGCGTGTAAAACTAGTATCTATAGGTATACATCAATAATGTCCAATTTTCGTCTACCACCGTTGCATGGATTGTGAAATCTGAGGGTCAAATTTCTTTGGTCTTAATTCACCTCATATCAATAGGTGCATTTTATAAGTTAGTCCCTAAGTCTATGTAAATAGAAAAAATTAATATGAATGCAAATAATATGGGCTAATATCAATAAAATAAAACAATGAATTGAATACATTCATTTTTCAAATAAAAAAGTCCATTTTAGATGGGAAAAAAAATGTCTTTAAAAATTTTTACGCTAAAGATGCATTTGTGATCCCTCCATCACCAATAGTTATACCCTGCACCACGGCGCACAGTACACTGTGCATCCCACACGCGCCTCTCAAAACGACGTCGTTTTGAGAAGCGCGGTAGGAAGATGACATATATAATTATGTATATTTGTTTATACAATTATGATATATTTTTTATTATGTACATTTTTTATATAATTATGTACTTATTTTTATACAATTTGTACATCCGAATCAGGAAATTTTTGTGTATTATGTTAAGATTGATGTGTATATGTAAAAGTTGAGTGTATTATGTTAAAAGTTTATGTTTATTATGTATTATGTTAGATTATGTGTATTATCTTTTTAAAAAGAGTATGTGTTTTTTGTTATATAATTATGTACATTCATGTATACAATTATGTGTATTCTAGTGTAACATTATGTACATTTTTGAACATGAGATTTTTTTTAAGGAAAATTAACTGTCAAATACTGGGTAGCGAAATTTAAAAAAAAAATGTATTGAAACGACGTCATTTTGCATATAGACGCACAATGCAATGCGCGCCGTGGTGCAGTATATAAATTTCCCCTTTTTAGCACGTTAATAACAAGTTTGGGTTGCCATGTGTATATTTTATTTAAAATTTTTTTTATTATTATTATTATTATCCTACTAAGAATTTGACCAATCATTATTGCATGGACAATGGTCCACACAATTATGTGCACCACAAATAAAAAATACATTTTTAATATACTAAGGGTACATTATTTATGTAGGTAAGGTACATTTTTTTAAAGTATATTTTTAATATATTAAGGGTACATTATTTTATATAATGTACCTTCAGTATAAAAATAATGTACCTTCCGTACAAAAATAATGTACTTTTAATATATTAAAAATGTACATGATATTCATGGTCCACACAATTGTATGGACCATGTCAACATAATAATTTGTCGCATTTGACCCTCTTCCATGCTATGTTTCCTGATTTTATTTCCTCACGTGTCTATTTAAAAATAATTTTTAAAATTTATTTTAATAATTTCAAATAAAATAATTATTTTCAAAAAAATAATAATAAATAAAAGTTCATTGATCTAATTGAATTCTCATATAAAGTTTGAGGGTTTATCTAATCATTTTCCTTAACTAATTGTATTAGAAAATGACAAAGTTGCTCCCTAGGCAAATTATATCGTGCACCGCGGTGCATAATCGATTATGCACCGCGCGTCAAACACTATAGTGTGTTTAAACCGACACTGTTAAAACGACGTCGTTTTATTTAATGAAAAGAAACATAATCTTTACAAAAAATAACTCTGTCTTCATTTTTCGTTGTATACAACGTTCATTTCAACACAACTACAGTTCATTTCCGATATAACTACAGTTTCATTCAATATTTACACTCAAAAGTGAAAATGTTATTTAATTAGTTTAAATACACTATAATTTCATTAAAACACAATACCATGGTTGACATTGTTAATATAATACAGCTTCATTGGTACAATATGCACTCAAATATGTGAAATGTTATTCAATTTCATTTTATATATTGTAGTTTTCATTTCATCACAACTACAGTATCATTTTGATATAACTGTAGTGTCTGACGCGCGGTGTATAATCGTTATGCACCGCGGTGCACGATATAACGACCTTTCGACAAACGGATAATTTTAAAATGACAGACGGCCCATGTATAAATGTGAGCCTAGAGCCCGTTTACAATTTGAGTCAGTCCAAGTGAAAAAAAAAAATCGACCAGAGCAAAAAAAAAAGGATAAAGTACAAATAAGTCACTGAACTATTTGGTAAAAAAGTAATTAAGCCATCGAACTCAAATAACCCTCAAATAAGTCACTGAACCCGGAAAAAAAGAGCAATTAATATTTTTAACAGGTTAACTCAATTTTTGCTGACTGATTGCCAAATGTTTATTTTATTTACATTTTTTTTTATTATATCCACCCACATAGTAATATATTTTAAAGTAATTATAATCAAAGTAGTTTTGTCTTATCTAGATCTAATTTATTTATTTATTATTATTTTTTAAACAAAATCCAGTGAAAAAATAATATAAATAAATAAATCAAATCTCGACAAGACAAAACTATTTTGATTATAATTATTTTAAAATATAATACTATCCAAGTGGATAATATTAATAAAAAAAATAAATGTAAATAAATAAACATTTGACAATTCAATCAGCAAAAACTGGAGTTAACCTGTAAAAAATGTTAATTGTTTTTTTCAGGGTTACAATGACTTATTGCTATTTTTTCCGGGTTCAATGACTTATTTGGGAGTTCGATGGCTTAATTGTTGTTTCCCAAATAGTTCAGTGACTTATTTGTACTTTATCCCAAAAAAAAAAAAAAAAAAAAAAAAAAAAAAAAAAAAAACAAAACAAAAACCAATTAGGGATGGCATTCAACTCGCCTCGCGACAGGGGCGTGTTCAAGAGTTTTTTTCGGGAACAGAGGACATGGATCGGGACACAGAGAGCATCCGATCCCACACCCTGACCCCGCAATTCCCGTATAATTATTATTGCTTGGGCATGGTCTTTTTATTTTGTCAAAGTAAAAACCTCATTGGCGCCAAGCGTGAGGGATGCTGCAGTCTGGTAATTGCTCCCCCGGCCAGGATAAAAGATCCCATTGAAGCGGCTAATCCTATGCATATTGTACTGACACCTGGCCGCACAGTTTGCATCATATCATAAATAGCTACTCCAGATATTACATCTCCCCCGGGAGAATTTATATACAAAAAAATATCCTTGGTATCATCTTCGATATTAAGATATACCAAAAGACCAACAATTTGATTCGCGATCTCACTATCAATCTCTTGAACTAAAACAGGAATCGTTCGCGATAAAGTCGGTTGATTAGGGGAAATTGTTTCCCTTAGGAACCGTACATGCGCCTTTTGACGCATACGGTTCAAAAAAAATTGTGAAAAAGAATCAATGTATAGATTCCAGCCCCTTTCTTTTTTTTTCATAACAGGTTTTTTCTGACGTCTAGCGAAATTTTCTTCGATTTTTCAATAAAGACGAACTCCGTTTTCTATTTTTCGCTTTTCTATCTATTAGAAGAAGAAGAAAAGGGGTCACTAAACTTATCGAGTTAACTTCTCATTGATGTATTGTTTCATCGAGATTTCATCCAAATTCCGATGGCATTTTCTTGTTCCTGAATGAGTTTCTTTTATTTAGGTTTCTGCTCTTCTCCGGGTAAGGATTCGCCCCATTTTGATTTGTATATATAGAACAAATGCTCCCATTACCATTTCTTTTTGTTATGACTTTATTTTTTCAATTCATGTCATACCTTCTACCAAGTAGTTATTAAAGTTTGAGATACCTGACAAAGAGGATCTATTTCAATTTCCAAATATAGGAATCAGTTATGGTACAAGTAAAAATCATCGATATATTACCGATTGGCTTTTTTTTTAAACGGAGCCTGAATACTTCATTTTTTTAGTCCAACCAAGCCAACCATAATAATAATAGAATATATATAAGTAAGTAATATGAATTTTCCCCCAAAACAAAAGGTTCTCATTGTTTTTCACGCTCCAAATTTTGGATGATTCCATGAATTTATCTAGGTGAAAGGGGGGGCTATCTCTCTCGGGGGAGAGAACGGGGAAATCCCAAATGACTCAATATATCTGACAAGTCGCACTATATATCAATCCACGATGCATCTTCATCTCCGGGATTTCGGAAAGGTACTTTTGGAACACCAATAGGCATAAAATGAAAAGATCTCCTACTTTAAATTTAAAATTTCACTTTGATGGGGAAACGTAAAAAAAAAAAATAGGGTTTGATTGGCTTTATATTATAGTATTGAGTATTGGTTTTTATCGTATTTCTTTTATACATAGAATAGATTCTATAGACTATAAAAATTCCTAAAGTCATAAAAAATGCAGAATGAATAATGAATATAGTAAAATTCTTACGAATAGGGCCTTCTAATGATGAATAAATGGGGACCCTTTCGCTCATAGAAAAAGGTATCAACCCCCGTTGCGTATTGGTACTTATCGAGTATAGAATAAATCTGCTTCTCTTTGTTCCTACGAACAGAATTGTTACATTATTACCAACAGAATAGAACAAATCTGAACCCTGTTCTGAAAAAATCCGCTGAACAAGAAGCGGGGTCCATAGGATAGTCATAGTATAGTCTTTTCCTCTTTTCCAACGCAATAAAGTTACACAGTGTCTATTTATCTTTGATAAAGGGGTATTTCCATGGGTTTGCCTTGGTATCGTGTTCATACCGTTGTATTGAAT
>VALG01009137.1:0-17263 GCA_009835305.1 Ipomoea purpurea | reverse complement strand
AGCTAACCAAGCGCCATCGGCTTAAGAATGATTCTGGTAACCAAGTAATTCTTAGGTCAAGTTTGACCGAGCTCAACCAGCTACAAACCGGTTAGCCCGAGTTGAAGGTATTAGGAGAATGTTCCCACTTATGATCGATAAGGTCAGTAAGGAGGTCTGGGAACGTGAATAAAATCCAATCTCCCGGGTTGGTGAAGCCTCGATCCCCTAGATCGGTACAATTTGATCCTCTTAGGGGTCTAATCCCCTTGATGGTAGAGTCGGATCTCTAGATCAAAAATTAGCTCGACCTCCTGGTCATAGCTAGCAAATCCGATCCCTTGGTCGGTAAAATTTAGACAACCCTTTATTTAAGTCCAAAAGACTCTGCTTAAGGTTGTGTTCTTTTTTCATTAGCTAAAATTTTTCACACTGGATTTTTCGTAGACTAAAGGGGTTTTAACGAGGCAACCGACGTAAGTCACGAACTTAAGTAAGGTTTTCCAGCCCGAACCCTTCCTCATTAGCTCGACGTTAGGGCACGGACGCGGGGGAGAGGGGACTACTTGATAGGGAGTATTCCCCGATTCGACCTCTATATACGTTCACACTCTCGTTTGTAGTCGAGCCGGGGTCAAACGTTCGGGTCAAGGCCCACGGTCAATGTCAATGGGGCCAAGTGCCTTATAAGCAAAATAACAAGCAACATAAATGAAAAAATCAACCCAAACAAACAAGATCTTTTGTTTTGGGGCCACAGGGGAGCTTTTGCCCGGCCACAAAAGTTGTCTTTTTGCTTTGCTTTAAAGGGGAACCGGTTTCCAACATGCTTTACTAGGATTTTTGGGGTTTACCGACACCAAAAGGACCCCAGGCTCGGCAAAAACGCTCGGAAGGGCAGTTTACTTTTTTTAAAAAAAAAATGGCCGGGATTGGCGATTTTAAATTTCTTCTCGGCCAAATATTGTTTTTTTGGGTTTTTCCCCGCTTACGGCTCGTTTTTTTTCCCCCTTTTTTAATTTGGCGAAAGAAGAATTGGGCCATGCAAAGAAAAAGCGCTTAAAAAAAAAAGCATTTTTTGGGACTACAAACAAAAAAAGACCGTTTTTTGGAAAGGACCAACGGGAAAGGGGTTCGGGCAAAAAAATAACATTCTTTTTTACGGGATTTTTGTTAATTTTTTTGCCATTTACAAGAGTCACTTTAAACGGCCTTCAAATCGTTTATAATT
The DNA here is from genome assembly GCA_009835305.1 of Ipomoea purpurea. NCBI lineage: Eukaryota > Viridiplantae > Streptophyta > Magnoliopsida > Solanales > Convolvulaceae > Ipomoea > Ipomoea purpurea. Next base: position 16,053 of record VALG01009137.1, on the reverse strand, counting down.
TTTTTCAATTTTTCCCGATTCCATAAATTGATTTTTTTTGGTTAACCGCTTTTTGGATGCCTTTTGCAAAGGAAAATTTTTTTGCCTTGAAGGAGCGTTTTACATGGTTCAAACCCCAAATTTTGAACTTTTTCCTTTTTTTTCTTTTTATTTTAAGGGTTTTTTTTCGTCTCTAAAAAAGAGGAAATCAAGAACTATTTTAAAAAAGCCTCAAGTTAAGTTTTTAGCAAAATCTTTTTTAACTGGGCTTTTTTGATTTTACTACCGGCTTTGTTTAAAATTGTTATTTTTGGGGGGAAACCCACTTGGTCCTTTTCCGGGGATTTTGATTTTTTCAAGGGGCTTATCCTATAAAAAATTAATTTTTTAAACCAACCAAAAAATTTGGTTTTGCTTTAAAAACAAAAAAAAAAAAAAAAAAATAAAAAAAAAAAAAAAGGGGTTTCAGTTCTTTTTTGTTTTGGGTTTTTTTTTTGGTTATAAGTTTTCTTCTTTGGTAATTTGTCCAATGGTTAATTTTTTTGTTTAGTTTTTTTTTTGACAAGTTTTGGATGTTGTTTTTTATAATGGGTCCCCTTTTTTTTTTTAAAAAAAAAAAAAAAAAAAAAAAAAAAAAAAATTTTAATTTTTTAAAATTTAATTTAATTTTTAATCCCCAAAACACTAAAAAAGTCATTATTAAAAAGCCCAAAAAATTTTTAAAAAATTTATTTTAATGTTTTTTAACCTATAGCGGGATACTTTTTTTAAAACTATAAAATAAAGAAAAATTAATTTTTTTAGAATATTTATATAAAAATTATTTTTTAAAGTTAAGTGATTAATATCCTTTAACATTTAATTGTAAATTTCATAACTAAAATTTGCCAGAACACTTATATGCAAATATATTTGTTATTTAATCCGTTTTTGCAAAATGTTATATCAAAAATTGCTATTATTATACTCTGGGAAAATGAAGAATATATGTTATTAGTTATTTTATCAAATTCCGTATGTCGCATTCCCAATGTGGAATATTAATATTTAAATAAAAGATATATAATCTTATTGAGGGAAGAAAAAAAAAAAAATAGAAAAAAATATAACATAATAATATCCAACATTAATCTCGGGGCTCCGCTGTTAATTCTTAACATATTTAACAAATAAGAAAAAATTAAAATGGATTATTTTCTTTATATTTCCCTTAAAAATTTCAAATTTTTTAGCGGTAAAGAACAAAGTTTCGAAAAATTTTTGGGCGGTTAAAAAACCCAAATACAAAAAAAAGAGAACAGAGATAATAAATAATTTTATTCGGAAAAAACGAGGGTATAAATATGTATGTTCTTTCAGAAAATAACTTTTGTAATTTATTTAAAAAAAAAGCTAATACCGAACAAGTTAAAGACGTGGATTAAATAAAAAAACAAATACAAAATACGTTGAAGGAGAGTATCAAAAATTTTTTTGGGATAGGTGATCATCTCTTCTTTCTTCTCTCACTTTCGTTATCGGAGTTGTGTTCCTAAAGACAAGGGGGAAAAAAAAATGAAAACCATTTGTTTTAGTGGGAAAATAACTCACCTTAAAAAAAAAAAAAAAAAAAATATTTTCTTTCCAAAAATATTCTCGTCAATTTATGTATGTTTTATATAATTTAGATTCCCAAAGCAAACGAACCAATCTTTTCAAGATTTTTCCGTTCTTCATTTGGGGGCCAATTTTCTCGTTTTTGGCTCTATACTTGAACTTGTCCTTTCCGCCTCCCACATTTCCCCTCCTCTCGCTCTCCCTCGCCTACACGATTCGTGTACTGCCTTAGCATTTTTGATTAAGAAAAGAGGTATAAGCGGCGTTTTATACCAAAGTAAAATTATTGCGCGGTCAAAGAGAGAATTGATCTGAATATACGCTTACTTTTTATTTCAGTTCTGTGTTCTAAAAGTCGTTTTTACATCTTTTGATTTAATTGATGAATACTTTTTGGACAATAATAATATTTTAGTTATTTTATTATAATTATTTAGGTAGGGGGTTAACACATAAAAAAAACTAACATCAAAAAAATAATAATGACCAGAAAATAAAACAATATTAATATGAAAAACAATAAAAATTAAATATTTTTTATGCAATTTTTTTTTAATGCTGGGTCTTGTTTTTTTTACAACTCTTTTGCATAGGATCAATATTGTTATAGTATTTATGAAAAAAAAATGTTGTGTGACTTTTATTTTCTAATTTTTTATATTTAGGGTTCTTTTTGGCTTAAATATTGATTGCTTAATTATATTTATAGAGAACCAATTGTTGTGCACCATTATAGCCAAATATGACCCGTGGCCTTGAATTTTCTAATTTGGTCCGAAATCTTGTTTATACGTCCATAACAGGCACAAAATAACAAGAAAATAACTACAAATAACTGAGATGTACCCCATTCCTCTAAAAAATTTGCGCAGAACGAAACAATTTATTTTTGTATTTTTTGAATTGTATTTATAATTTTGATTTTGGGACTACAGAGAGAGATAACGAGAGAAAAAATAAATATCATTCTTGGGCTCCAACCAAGACCAATTAATTTATTTGCCACTCCTCTGGGACAACATCCTAGGGGTGTCCCCCACCAGCGTCCGATGACAAAAAAAAAACAAAAATAAAAAAAAAAAAATCTTTTGGTTCTTTGGCCCACTTACACGTGAATGACCCAAAATGAGAGAAGAGATATTCAAAGAGCAGGACAATAAGAAGAAAAAAAAAACAATATTACAAAAAAATTATCCTTTCTTTTTAAAATATTCATTTCGTTTTACAGGTTGACATGTACAGTCACGGTTTGGCACTTCGGTTAAAAATTTTTAGTACTTTACGAAAAAATTCTTATCCAAGGTAGTTGAGGAAAATATTAAAATTTAGCATAATTGTAAAAGAACAACTAAAACACATATAAATTTGGGGAAGCAGGCTGAGGGCGTATTTGAAAATATACCAGAAAATAAATAAAAAAAGAGGTAATGCTCTAATAATTTAAAATTTTTTTTTTTGGCCGCCCGACCACGGGATACCGGATAATACGTCTATAAGACTAAATAGAACAACAGGAACAGTGTCGATGTCATTAATTTTTGATACTATGATGGTTTAAAAAGTCTCTGTGTTTTAAACATATCTTTACCATATTATACAATATGAAGATATAAAGACGGGACTAATGATATTCCCTCACTTTTTTTTCCCTGTACTGACCATGAAACATATTGTAAAAAAAAAAAGGCGGGTCGAGCCATAATTTTAATTTCACAAGAGGCTCTCTCTGCGGAGACTATAGGATTTATTATTTTTTTGTGATATACACGTTTTCGCAAGGCACATTTTTTCCTTACTTCTGTACTAGAATATTTAATTTTAAACAGAATCAAATATTTAGCGGATGGGAACACTCTCCTATTTCTTCTTTTCCTTACCACTATTATTCCCTAAAGTCAACTAAACAAAAAACGGGACTTTTTAATAAATCTGGTTGTAGTGTGGTTATGGATGGTGCTCTTCTGGTCTATATACTCTCCTCTTCTCGCACCTAGAAATAAAAATATAACTATGGGTTACAAGTATTTTCTATTACAAATATCATGTTATTTTAACTGTTAAGGACGGATGCGCTTGGTATTTGTCTGATAATCCACGTTTTTATTCCGGCGTCGAAATCTGTGAAAACCCGAAAATTACGACTCCACATATTGTTTAAACAAAAACTATATTCTCAGATATTATATAGATTATAGGAAAAAGTGTTCTTCGGTTTTTAATTTTCCTCTCCCGCTCTCTCTCAACTATGGCAGAGCTCTAATAGTTTAACGAAAAAAAATCAGGAGACCCAGAATGATCTCGAGAGAGTCGTGTCAAAGTTAAAGTGTGAAAATGCTAGGTGAAATTGGGGAGAATTCTATAAAAACAAAAAAAAACAGACATTGAATATCTGCTTGGATACAAGACCGGGGATAAAATGGTGGACTTTAGCATTGGGAAAATGACAATATCCTGAGCGAACGAGCTTCAACAAATTTTGGAGTAAGCGCCAATTAAAAAAAAAGAGGGAGATTGCCTTTTACAAATAATCTTTTTTAAAACTTTCAATCTTCCCAAGGTGTTATGCCCTCTCTCCCTTCCGCACTTCCTCTCCTCCCCCCATACTCCCAATTGTGTTTCAACATTTACAAACTATCTCCAGGATGGGTTAACATGGTATTTTTTACTACTTTGTTTTTTACAGACATGTATTCGGTAAATCTGTATTCGAACACTCTGTTCCCCGATTTTTTTTTGGCAGCATCGTTCTTGTATATAATTTAGAATAGCAAAAAGGTAATGGTTAGAAGAGATATCGAAGAAAGAGAGACACCGCGCTCTTACTTATGATTTGGATTTTTTGGTATACCGCCTTATTAGTGCCGATTCCACCTGGTGTGTATATCCTGACGATTTTTATGTCATAATTTTAAAAAACATTGAGCTCTATCGGATATGGCGAAGATTAGGAATCAGTACAAAAATAAACAACCTTTTATTTTTTAAAACTTATTGGTATTATTTTGCAAGGATATTTTGAGTGCTATTACCAAAAATTAAGCAGATCGTTATGTCCTATAAAATCTCTCTCTTAGCGTGCAATTAGGTGGATCAACTACTAATCAAAAGATTTGGAGTTATAGCTCAACGAGATGGGGAGTGTAATTTCTGTATATTTTTTCTCTTCTTGGGTTCATACAAAAATGGTCTTTTCGGGGGAAAAAACATGAAAAAAAAAACCCATTATTTGGTTTGTTAGGGCTTCAATATAGTCATTTTGGACGAAATATTTTATATTTTAAAAGTTCAAATCACGGGTATTTAACAAAATATTTTGGAGTTTTCGGTGTATTCACGCTCAAAAAGAATATGGGATTAAAAATTTTCAGAATGAATTGTGTCTCGGGTTTATAATATTGGTGTGCCTGACCTATAATATCAAGGTTGGGTCTAAATTTTTTTCGGGTTTTGAAAAAAACCATAATAGACGTTTTGGGGTTTCGGGTTTAATAAAAATTTTTTTGTTTTGGAGCGGGGAAGGTAAAAGGCGCGAGAATGAAAAAACAGACTTTTAAAAAACTAATTAAAATCAGTTGGGAACTTAATTTTATTTTTTTTAAAAATTAGGTAGTAGAACAAAAATATGGTCGCTCATTTTTTAAAGCAGTGGCTCTCCTCTCTCATATGACATGAGGAAACCATAAATACAGGGCTTAATAGCTTGACCCCAAACCTTGAAATTTAAATTTCCAAAAGGGTAAAAAGAGATAAAAAAAAAATGGCTTGGCGAGATGAAAGGAAAAACTAGAACAGTTGGCCTAATTCTCTTTTCTACAGCATTTGGTTTTAGGCATTCTCTCTCAAAATGTTGTCAGAATGAGCATTTAAAAACAAAATAAAAAGTGTTATAGAAGGTTTGACCTTTTAAATGCGTGAAAAAAGGTTTTGTTTTAACTTTTAAAATTTCGTTTTGGGTGGAATAGCGCGGTGCCAATTTTAAAAATTCGAATTTATTTGTGCTCGGCTCAAAGCCGGCGCTCAAACAAAATTTTCAAAAATACAAGGCCCGTACCGGCGTTCTTTTATATCTCTGCGTCATAAATTCACTAAGCCATAAACACTCCGGCGCGCGGTGTGTGTGTTGATTGAGAGAGATAAGCGCGGCGGATTATAGGTTTGAGCACATATATTTGCCATACGGGCTCTATTAAGCTTGGGGTACCGATTTTCCTAGGTTCAGCAAAAAAATATAAACACAAAACCAACGGTGTAACATAACCCCACAGCCTGAGTTTTAGTGTCAAACGCCCTCTCCGCCAACCACCAAATTCGCGCACCCACTCCCTTACCAAGCAAAATCCGCTCCTAGGATACTAGTCTTATGCGCGAGACCACCAGGTCTTGCTCTTATAAAGAAGTGGTGGTGGCCACATGATAATTATTGCTCTTAAGCTATTGCTCTCTTTTTTTGGACACAGACGAAGTTTGAATTTTTCACTAAAAACACAAAAGATTCGGTCACGCTCTTATTTAGAACAATCATCATAGACTTGTCTTGATGATATAAAGACCCGCTGTCAAGGACTTCTTTAAAAGGAAATTTTTTTTGGGGACTTAAAGGTTGGATAATCAAATCGGGCATTTTTAAGCGGCGCTTATGCGTATTAGAGATGGTAGACATTGTGATCACACGCTCTCTGTATGCTTCTGTGACATAATGCGCGCGCGCTCCCCCTTATCTCCGGGGTCTTATCCTCCAACTCTTTTTTTGATCTACGAGTTTTGTATTTCTTCAAAACGGGGAGCTTTAATCGCTGCATAAAAAAGAGCTCTGTATCGCTTAAAAAATTTTCATTTTTTTGTGCGGTGTTCGTCTATATTTATTTTCATACCAACACTGACAGAGTCTCTTAAGGTTGTTGTAAAGAAGAATACCAATCCCCTTGGTATAAAATAAAGAAGTAAAAGTTTAACTATCCCCTTAGTCACCCGGAATTGCTCACTATTATATTTTTACAAAGATCCGGCGTAACAACAGACTCTATTTCTGTCTTTACATTTCCGCACCCAGAAATCATCGGGTCAGTTTTCCAGAATACGACTCTAATATTCCTATATCAGTATCTCATAATAATGAGCTCTGGGCATCAGTCGCTATATATAACGAGCAAGAGAGATGAAAGGAGAGCATAGACAAGCTGAATGAAGAGTTTAAGTGACTTGTGCTTATCTATCCCCACACCAATCCACCATTAATGAAAAAGACTTACAGTATCAGTAAGACACCATGCTATGTTCTTTTCTACACACAAGCAAGAGAAGTACAATCTTACACACAAAAGAATCAGTTCTTGTTTTGAAGTCCTTTTTTCACCTCTTCAGATACGATTTCAAAAATCCTTTCCTCTAATTTTGGACCAAAATTTCTTTTTTAAGGGAGAAAAAGGGGGGTAAAAAGAATTCTTTAAAGTTGGTCTTTAAGCTTTTTTGGTTTTTTCCATCCTTTTAAGTTGTCTTTTTTCTTAAAAAGGGTTTTTGGATTCTTTTTTATTTTGAAAATTCTTTTTTGTTTTGATCCTTGAAAAAAGGTTTTTGGGGTTTTGGGCTTAGTTGGAAAAAGCTTTTCAAAGTTGGAAGAACTTTTTTTGTTTGTTGGTTTGTTTAAAAAGGAAAAAAAAGAAGTTCTTTTTTTGGTCTTTTTTTCCAAAGAAAGGTAAAAAACCCCCATGGGGGCTTCTTTACAAAAAAAAAACCTAAATTTTTGCTTTACCTATTATATGAATTTCTTGGAAAAATTTCTTTTTAATTTTGTGTTTTTTTTTTTTGGCTATTTGGAAAAAAAATTGTGAAAGAGTTTATGCAAATTTATTCTTGGTTTTTTTTTTTTTGAATATTGGGGCATTTAATTCTTAGGAGCTTTTTGTTTTTAAGGATTTTTTCCCCTTTTGTGCCCAAATTTTTTTTGCTTGGCATTTTTCTTGGTTCCAAAAGTTTCCATTTTTTGGGTTTGGTGTTTTTGTAAAAAGATTTGGGCAATGTTTTGGACTTTGGGAAAAATTTTTTTTTGTTGTTTGGGGAAAGAAAAAAAGAGGAAAAAAAAAAAAAAAAAAAATTTTTTCCCCCGAAAAAAAGGAAATTGTTTGTCGTTTTTTAACCAGGGGGAACGTTCAACCCGGCGGGGCCGGAAAACGGGCGGGGCCGGGGGCCTAAGCATCCTAAACCGCCGCGCGAGCGCGTGGCAAATCGATATTTTCGTGTTTAGACCATTCTAGGAAAGCTGCGAGGGAAGAAAGAGAGAGTTGTGAAATATAGTTTTTACAAGCCCGGTGGTCGAATGGAGGTTCTATTTGGTTTTCAAAAGATGCAATCAGATAACCCAACCGGGTTGGGCTAATAAAACATAAGACGGCCCGAGTATGCGAAGCTCCCCCACCAAAGACACCCCGTCTATGCGCGTGTGTGGAGAGAAAAAAAACTGATCTTGTAAACAAAGGTGTAAATCTAGGTCAAGGTTTTGGACCGAAGCTTCAAACTAGCTACAACCAGTATAGGCTTCGCGTGTGTATTTTTGTGATAGTTTTGTGTATGAGATGTTTGTTTCCCCCCAGCTTGATTATGTATTTTCTTTTGGTTCTTTGTTAAGGTCAGTGGAAAGGTCTCTTGTGTAGAATCTGTGAATAAAATCCAACTTTCCGCGGGGTTATATATGCTCACCGATTCTCGTTAGATCCGTGTTTTGTTTGGTAACAAAATATTGATCTCATATAAAGGAACCTTTTATAATCTCGCACGGTCGATCTTTTCTTGTGAAGGAGTGTGATTTTTTCCTCTATGATGCATAAGGATCTTATTATAGACATGCGACCTACTCTCATTCGGGAGTCATAGCTATGCAAATGGCGGATCCCTAACCCCTCTAGATCGAGTTAGATTTATTTTAGGTAGAATCTCTATTTATTCGGATGTTTCTTGTATAGTTTCACACAGGTATGGTGCTCTGAAGTTTTTGGTTTAATTTTCGGTTATTGAATCCCACATTTTTTGCGATTAGCGGAAACATTTTCAGTTTTTGTGATCAAACAACATGGATTATATATCACAATAAGAACTTTATAAGAGGTTTGGTGTACATCTCGTAGTTTTCGAGAAAGATGCTGTACGCCTATAGTCAAAACAGAAAAAAATGTATAGCTTATATTAGGTATCTCTTTCTCTATCTCCAGAGCGCCTCTTCTCTCCCATCGTTGTGTAGTCTCGACAGTTGATAAGTTTGGTTTTTAGTATGTGCTTACAGATGATCGTGGTGGGAGATGGAGAGCAGTGGCTGTTAGCTTTGGTATTCGTTACCGGTGTATCGCTGATTTTCCTCTTTCGCGAGTTTCTTATTTCTTTTTGTCATTGATAAAAATAAAAACTTTTTTATTTTAGCGTTTCACTCACTCAATTCGCTCGTTGTAGCGACGTGGTCTTAGATATATCGGTCTTCGGGTCGAGGAGAACCAGGGGTCTCTATTATGCCTCAATGGGGCCATATGTGGCAGTGTTGAGTCAAGCATATTTTCTACAACAATATGCACACCATCTATATAGTAGAGCAAAAAAAAATCTCACGCGCATTTATATGCGAGAAAACATGTATATTCTATGACTTTTTCGTTTTGTTTTGGGAAAAGGGGTGGTTGGTGCGTGTTGGTTTGGCTCTAAAAACCTTTTTTTTGGAATTTTGCACGATTAAAGTTTGGGTATTGGGGAACCATTTTTAAGTTCCACAAAAAGGTATTGCAAAAGCGGGTCCTTTAGTTTGGTGGGCCGGTTTGACGTTTTTGATTATTGGAAGTTGTTTGGCTGAGTCCAAACGGTTGATTGGGGAAATTTTTGAAAAAACATTTGTGGTTTTAATCCGGCATTTTGTTTTTTTTGTTTTTGCCGTTTGATCGTTATATTTTTTTTTTGGTTGGGGTTTCGTTTGGTGGTCTATTAAGGTTGGGGGGTTTTTTGGAAAAACTTTGCTGTTACAAAAGGGGTGATTTCTTGGATGGTTTTTTTAACGGTTTTGGGCTTTTTGAAGGAAAAATAAAAAAAAAAAACAAAAAGGTTGGGTTTTTTAAAGCCAAAATAAAGGTTTTGGAAAAAAAACAAGGGGGCATAAGGAAAAAAGGGCATTAAATTTTTCAAAAAACCTCGGTGATTGAGTGGATTTTTTTTGGTTTTTTCACGGAAAAGGGCTTGTGTAGGCCGGGGTTTTTTTTTTGTTGGTGTTGATTCTTTCTCTCGTGGGGGGGGGGACCGTGGTGGGGTTAAAAAAAGGGGTCAACGGAGCCTTTGTGGTTTGTTTTTTTGGGCAATTGTGTTTTTTTGCCGTTGGGGAGTTCTTTTTAATCCTTATGTGTGGTTTAACCTTTTGTGGGGTTGGGGGATTGGGTGGTTCCCGGGGGTGTTATTTTTTTCCCTTGTTTTGGGGAGGTTTGGGTGGAAGGGTTTTCTTTGTTGTTTTTGGGTTTTTTCCTTTTGATTCTTTTTGGCTTTTAAAAACTTATATATAATGTTTTTTATTTCCGTTTTTCCGGAAAAAAAAAAAAATGGGTTTTTCATTAATTGAATTATTTATTTTTTTAAACCCTTTATTTTATTTTTTTTGGGGATTAAACTTTAACGGGTATTTGGGTTTTTTTTTTTTTGGGTTTACAGGCCATTTTAAATTCGCTTTTTGGGGACCCGGGCGTCGGCCCCGATGTTTTAAAATTTTTTCCTTTTTGTTAATTCCTCTTCAGGGTGAATGGGGAGTAGGTCGAAGGGCCGCGAATGTCCTAGAAAAGGGGCCCCTTTGGTTAAAGGGGCCTTTAGGGCCCCAAACCTGGTTTTTTACCTTTTAAAGACGCCTTTTTGGAATGTTTGGAAAGGGCCTTTGTGGCGGGCCAAAGGTTTTAGGGGGAATTGGTTTTGTAAGTTTTTTGGATTTTTGTTTTGGGGGATTAAGGTTATATAACAAACCTTTGCAGGATTTGTTTGGCCTTTTTTAGCGGTGTTTTTTTTTTTACCCATTTTTTTTGTTTTTTTTGAGGGTTTTTTAAAAAGGGGACCGGTTTTTGGGTCATAAACCAAACCCCTTTTTTTCTTTTTTTGTTTTTGGGGAATTTCCCCTTATTTAATTTTTTTCTTAGGGGGTTTCCGGGGGTTTATCTTTTTTCCCGGCTGTTTGCTTAGGTTTGTTGGTTAAAATTTTTTTGGGCAATGGTTTTGTTAAGAACTGGTTTTTCTGGAAAAAGGGTTTCCTTGTTTTTTGGGGGGGGGGGTTTGGTTTTTAAACAAGAAACCACTTTGGGCCCTCCAAAAAAACAAATTGGTATATTATTTTTTTTCATATTATCAAAATTTTGGGAAAACAAAAAAAAAAAAAAATTTTGGCAAGTTTTACAAAAATCAAAAAAAATGATAACTTGGGTTAGGGGTTTTGTTTTGGTTTTTTGAAAAAAAATTTGGGGAAAAAAACTGGCCCAAAAAAGGGTTTTATTTTTTATTATTTTTAAAAAGGGGGGGGGAAACAAAAAAAAACTGGGAATAAAATCCATTTTCCCCACCATAATTTTGGAGTTGTGGTTTTAATTAATTTTCACCAAATTTTTGAAAGGGCTTGTTTAAATTAATTTTATTCGAAAAAAAAATGGGATCAAAAATATTTAGTTGTGGTTTTAATTGGGAAAAAAAACTAATAGTGTATTTATAAAAAAAATTAAAAAAAATAAGGGGGGGCTTAAAAGTTTGGTCAATTCCCCCACCAACCTCTTTTTTTTGGAAAAAACTTATTTTTTTTTTATAATTCGGGGGATTTTTTTTGTTTTTTCATTTTTTGGGCCGCACCCCTTTTGAATTATTTCATTTTAAACATATTAAAAATTTAGAGGGCCACTTTTTTTTTTTACATTAATTTTTTTTTCATCTTGCAATTTTTTTTTTATAGGGGGGGTTTTCTTTTTCACACAAGGGGTTTATCCGGGGGTAACAAAAAAAACATTTTGCTTTTTTTTTGAACATGGGGAAATTTTTTTTTATTTTTTTCGAAAAAAAATAAAAAAGGGGGGATGTGCCACCCCCAAAAAAAAAACCCTTACCCAAATTTTTGGCTTTTTTGGGGAACCGGGGGGTTGTCTGGGATTGGGGAAAAGGAAAAAAAAAAAAAAGGCCCTGGTAGCCACCACCGACGCTAAACTTTTCAGAAAAAAAAAAAAAAAAACCAGGGGGGACCACCGGTACGCGGTAATTTTTTCAAAAAAGCCTGGCCAAGGGGGGGGGGGGGAACCTTTTTTTGATTCCAAAAAAAAATCCAAAAGGTCCCAATTTGGAAATTTGTGGGAAATCGCCCCCGGTTTTTTTAAGGAAGGGAGGGGGGAGGGGGGGGGGGACCCACCGGGGGAAAAAATTCCAATTCGTCGGGGAATATTGGAAAACGTTTTTGTCGGGGCATTCGCCGGGGAGGAAGGGGGGGAAAAAAAAAAACCCCGGTTTTCAGCCATTGGTTTAGGGTTTGGGTGGCAATCTATTTTTTTTTCGAAAAAAAATTAAAAAAAAAAATTTCCATGTCAGGGGCATTGTTTTTTTTGTTTTTAACCGGGGTTAACCTGTTTAAAAAAAAAGGGGAAAAAAAAAAAAGAAAACTATTTTTTAAAAAAAAAAAATTTTTGCAAAAGGGATTGGGGAAAAAAAAAAAAAAAATAATGTGAAAAAAAAGGTGGGGGGGGCTCTAAAAAAAAAATTGTTCTATTGTTTATTTTTGAAAAAAAAATATACCATGGTTTTGCGGAGGATGGGGGAACTTTTTAAAAAAAAAAAGGCTTAAAATTAAAAAACAAATTTAAAAATTTTTAAAAAAAACATTTTTTTCACATTATTTTTTGAAGTGTATGTAAATATTGAATGAAACTGTAGGTTATATCGAAATGAAATTGTATTGTGTTGACTGAAATGCAGTGTATACAAAATGAAACTGAAGAACAGAGTTATTTTTTTGCGGAATGGTGCGGAACAGCGCGAAACGAATTCCGTTTCTTTTCATTAAATAAAATAACGTTGTTTTGATGCGCGGTGCATAATCGCTTTTCATTAAATAAAACGACATCGTTTTGCATGCGCGGTGCATAATCGCGGTGCGCGATCTAATTTGCCGAGTTAGATTGAGCCAATCCAAAAAAAAAAAGCTTGGCCTTACTCACATCCAAAAAAAAAGCAACTTTTTCAATTTATTTAATTTTAGTATTATTATATTTATCAATTTATTTATTTTTATTTATAATAATAATTTACAAGGTAAAAATTATTTATTTAAATATGTTGTTATATTAATTATTAATTTTTATAACTATTATAATTTTGAATTTATAATTTTATTTTAATATAAATAATAATAATTATCATCATCATTGAATAATTAATATTTCAAATGAAATAATCTAGTAATAAATTTATGTTCGTGTTTTTAAAAATGAATCAAATAGAAAAAATACAAATTTTTAACCTTCAACCAAACAGGAAAAGACTGTTTTTTTATTTATTTTTTTTAACTTTCATCCAAACATTAGAAAATGATAATTTTTTTTTTTGAAAAATAAATCATTTTTCGGAATCATTTTTCAAAATATAATTTTCGTGTTTCCAAATGGATCCTTAATCAATTTGACAAAAGTTCCCTTCTCAATACTATAGAATGTAATTTTAAATAGTATAGAGTGCATCCCTGAATAAACCCTAAATCTTAAACCAAAAAAACTAAAATTAAAAACCTAAACCATAAATACTAAACCCTAAATAGTAAAAAATAAACTCAAAAGTCAAACTAAAAAGAGAAACCCAAAACCAAACAAAAAAACTAAGGGTGTATTTGGTCCATCGATTTACACACTAAGAATACTTTCAACGAAACTCCTACTATTACCAAATATTTAATTCTCATTCCAATTCTAATTCTCATGTGCGAACCAAACACATCATAAATCATAAACACTAAAAAGTTAACCGTAATTGCACTGTCCGAACTAGCAGTGTTGGAAAATGCATAAATAGAGGCCACTCTTTCGACCACCAATGGTCGGAAAAAGTGATATTTTTCAAAATTTTGTCGAATGGTTGGGGTGGACTGAAAAATGTTGCAATTTTTGACTACTTCAATTTTGTGGTCGTATTTCCGACAACTCTTGAAGGGTTGTCGGAAGTACAGACCACCAAACAAAGGTGGTCGAAAATTTTTATGCCGTTTGAATTGTTTTTAAATTGGTGTTCTTTTCCGACCACCAAAGGTGGTTGAAAATACCTTTTACATATACCTCCCTTGCACATTTCAGACGATTCTTTCCTTTATTTTTTAACCCTTTCTACTAATTTTTTTTATTATTGCGAGAGATATTTTACTAAATCACTCACAATAGTGTTCAAATAAGGTTATACTACACCATATCAAACTAAAGTATGTGTATAATCTTAGAACCACGATTTCAGTCTTTAAGATCTAGCTTCGATCTTTTTTTCATATATATTCTAGTGAATACATTTTTAGTTTATTTAAGATTGAACAATGTGTAGTGCATATATTTATGTTGTGTGTGTGTTGTGTGTGTGCACTTTATTTATTTATGTATATGTTTAGAATTATTTGTATATTTATGATTTTTTAACCTTGCATTTTGAACGTGTGTCTATTTATTAGTATGTTTGTATATAATTATTTAAAATATTTATATTATTTGTAATATATTTATATATGTGTTTGTATGGTATATACATGATATGATATTTCAGTATAATAACCGTATGATGGGTCTTGATAATCGAGTACAATTAATACTATAATTAATCAAAAAATTACTTACAAAATTTGGTTTTGCAGTATATGTCTAAAATCAATGATAGGTATTGTAAGTTGTGAGCTAAGATTTAAACCATACCCATCTGTATATTTTGTGTAGTCCCTAAATATCTCGGGCCGAAAGAAACCCTTGTAGCATGATCCTTCGCGAAATGGTCTACACCCCCTAGTGCACCGAGCACACCACTCCATGGACTTATTTTATCATTAGCTCGGCTTCATTCGAGTATAAGCATCTCAAAAGGGTATCGTTGTAAGATCGTTTGTACAGCTTTCCCTCTAAAACCGTCATAGCTAGGTGCCCCTTAGCTTTGTTAACCTGGCATTGTCCTTCATCCCGCGGTAAGGTGCCACTAGCCCTTATACTTTTAATGTGATCAATCTAACATGGTTCTCTAGTCTGCACAGGGCAGATCCAATAGACATCAATACTCAGTGTTTTTAAATGTTTCAAGCTGAACGATCTTCAGGATGTGACTTTTGAGCTTCGGTGCTTAATTTGGAGAGCATGTTGATGTTGGCGTTCTAGTCACGGGGACACTTGGTGGATCTATCAACTTATGTGTTACAGTTAACACATTATGTCAGTAAATAAATTGAAGGCAACATAATATGTTAATTATAGGCACGTAATATGTAAAATTCAGGCAAATAATATGCAGTTAACATATTATGTGTTTGTAGTTAACAAATTATTTGTCTTAAATTTATTTATAGACACATAATTTATTTAACTGACGACACATAATATATTAACTACATACATATAATGGTTTGGACCAAGATTCACAATGTAAGGTGGACCCCTGGTTTTATGGTATATATGCAAATTATACCATGGACTAGGGTCTACCTTGCATTGTGAACCCTGCCACCATGGTCCAAAAATTAACCTTTAGATTATGTGTCTGCAATTGACACATTCTGTATATGCAGTTAAAGTTTTTGTACCTGTAAACAAATTGAAAGCATATAACATGGTAATTACATACAATAATATAATAACTACAGACACATAAATTGTTAAATGCAGATACATAACATGTTAACCAACACTTTATGTGTCTGCAGTTAAATATTTTGTACCTGCAATTAACAATTTACGTCTTTGTAGTTATCATATTATGTGTTTCAGTGTTTGTAATTACCATGTCATGTGTTTTCAATTTTTTTTTTTACAGGTACATATACGATTAACTGCAGGTACAAAATGTATTAACTATAGATACATAATTTTGAATTAAGGTTCACAATACAATATAAACCATGTTAACATGGTAGAACAATTGGCTTCTGCTAGGCAATTTATATCCTACACCACAGCGCGCGTTGCACTGTGCGCCAGATGCAAAATGACGTCGTTTTAATTTTTTTTTTTTTTTTTGAAATTTCCTGCCCCCAGTGAATGATAGTTATTTTTTCTCTAAAAAAAACCCCTGTTCAGAAATGTACATAATGTTATACTAGAATACACATAATTGTATACATAAATGTACATAATTATATAACAAAATATACATACTCTTTTTTAAAAGATAATACACATAATCTAACATAATACATAATAAACCATAAACTTTTAACATAATACACATCAACTCTTAACATAATAACACAAATTTTTCTGATTCAGATTTACATAATTG
>VALG01009133.1:3334-24986 GCA_009835305.1 Ipomoea purpurea | reverse complement strand
TTTCCCCAGCTTATCTTTTCAGTTATTTGGCTGCACCACTACAATTTTACTGGGGTTTCTCGTCTGGGCAAAACGAATATCTTCACAAGTTACAATCTTCTATCATGTCTGGAGGCTGACCAAATTTCTATAGCTAGCCATCCTAGATTTTGTAAATTCTTAAATCAATATACTGTTCAATACCGGCTTATTGGATCGGGTTACTGCATGAAAAGCTGTTCTTCTCCATCCGGTGCTAGTTGGGATCTTCAATCTCCCTAAAATATTTTCTATGCCAATTTAGTAAAACCATCACTTGAGATTTCTATATGAGCTGGATCCTAACCGGCATGACGCGTTATAAAATCAACGTTGACTTGAAATAGGATTCTGGTTCCTGATAAGGCTAGTACATGGCGGCTTTGGCCCCGAATCTCTTTAGTCCATAATCTTCTCAGGTCGACATTTATTTAAGAGATTACGAAATTTTCTAATAATATACGCCCGCTCTAATTGCCGAGAAACAGCATCTTATAATCGGCACACAATCATCATACTCACGCTCGATTTTTCATGATCGAGAAATATACTAGGAGACTGCAAAGTCGGTTGGCCAATATCTAGACAAGAATTTTGAACGCAGATAGGCGAAGATGCATCCTGTACCTCTCAAGCGTCATTTATAACTGTTATGTCGGATCGGCCATCGATGACCTTCAACATTTTAACTTTGAGGTCCCCAAACAAGAAATATTTCGCCTTCAAAAAATACTTTAGATTTGCTTTCCGACAAAAAAAATTCGTTCTCGTAAATAAATAAGTAATAACTACTCCGGCTCTTGCATGCCACGTGGCGGAGCTAACACATCCATCAGTCATGTTGACTGGAACAGTTGAGCAACACCCAAACAAAAACTCTTTCCGAATTTTCCACTTCTGGTAAAAGAGTAGCCGCCAGACTTTCATAATATAGATCCGCTCCATAATCATTTAAAACTTCTGCTTGGCAGTCAAATTA
The DNA here is from genome assembly GCA_009835305.1 of Ipomoea purpurea. Taxonomy (NCBI): domain Eukaryota; kingdom Viridiplantae; phylum Streptophyta; class Magnoliopsida; order Solanales; family Convolvulaceae; genus Ipomoea; species Ipomoea purpurea. The sequence continues at coordinate 23,989 of VALG01009133.1, read as the reverse complement.
ATACTTCCTTACCAGCCTGGCAGAAATTATTTTAAAAGCTGGGGGCGATTGAAAAGAGAGTCATTTGGGGTTTAGCGTGGGGCCATAGCAGGACCTGATCATTCGCAGGACACCATCGTTAGTAGATACACTGGGATCGTCAATATCTCTCGGCAGCGCTAGACGATCTAAATTATAATTTTTGTCGTAGTGGTGCAATTGTGGATAGTGTTATAACACTATGGCGCAAGGATGCTTTAACCTGCAATCACCATCGGCGGAAAGATAGATGGCTAGATCTGGTTGCTATTAGGCGAATCATTTTGAGTTTAGCTCATGGAAGTTGAAGTGAAGAGGGTTCCAGCGAGATTTATGAAAGTAGCGAGTTTTGATGGGTGGTGCATATTGATAACATACTGAGGCGCGATCCTCTGTTACTATTCAGATTTCACTTGATATCGGAAGCTGAAAGGTTATCACAGCATATTTCCCCATATGGATATAACTTACACCAGAGCCTAATGGAGTGGGATGTTTTAACACTGTGCCTGTATCGTAAATTGATGAGTTTCATCGATACATCGGATCGTGCGGACGCCCTAAGGACATCCACACCTATAAAGAATGGTCGGGATCTTATGCTTGTGCTGGTGGACTTATAGCATGCGGGAGGCCATAGTTAGATGAGCGACGGCTGGTTTCGTGATACACCGGGACCCGGGGCCCGACTCTATATGAGCTTTACCCGATCGAATGAATAATGCCTCTGTCTTCATCGCCGGGACCGCAGCGATCTCGGCGCAGACAAGGAAAGTCTTGGTGTGGGAACGGGCCCACAGAACGCCATCTTCCGTTGTATAATACTAACAAAAAAGTTCATTTTATTATGAGCGAAAAATGAAAATATACGCGATATGTTGTGCGTGCTCTTGCTGATTATGATCGGGGTTAGACATTTTTGTTTTTGGAGCCTAGCGGAATATAGTCCAGCGATCCATTGCCACTATGTGGCAATTGTACAGGCATCTTGCCTCTCGTGTGTATAGAATGCAACAGAGTAATATGCAATTAATTGAAGACTCTAACATAATATACGGAGCTCAGAACATCTATTGAACTTACATTTTACTGGCCCCGAACAGTTATTAATAGTCGAGAAAATATGACCATGGAGCTTTAAAATTGGTGAATAGTAGGAGCTTCGAAGACCCATCACCTGGATAATGAATCGCGTCAACTTTAGCAGAAATATTATACAAAGAGCTGTTATCAACAGCGTTAGAGATGAAGCAGTCAATAGACAATTTCCTACAGTTGCTGATTCGACTGGGGAAACGAAATTATATGTTTGCGTTCACAGTTAGCCTATGGACACAAGCATGATGCTGTAGCTTTTCATTACCAAACTATACTACCGGTCTAGATGACAGGCCCATTGATACCCACTCGACTGAAATTATGTATTACGAACAGTCGAAACTGTATTCAGATCGACCCAGAAAGATTCATGAAGGTGCTAAAGCCTATATAATACTCATCTCGATGTTAATTGGGACAGTGTAAATTGTGATCACCTCGTTGCTAATTATGATGTATACGTTGATAGATCGGAGCATTATGCAATGGCACAGCTAGTAGAGTAGTGAAGTGTCCAGTACAGTGTAGATTCAGAGCATAAGTGCTCTCTGTACATGCAAGTAGTCAACGGGCCGGAGGATACCATAATCCACCGTCCTATCCAAAGAACCAATCGAGGAATCATTTCGTTCCTCTGAAAGAAAAAAAAAAGGAAACGAGACAAACGCCAACGCTAACCACCAGCCGCGGCCTCAGACCGGACAGCACTGGTCGCCAAGCTAGAACGCGTCCAACGCATACACGATCGCCTCGTGCGCCTCTTAGATTAGCTCTTGACCTCCACTCTAACATTTTGCGTGCTTTGTGTGTTCTAGGTCAACTCTTTGGCTCCGTATGCCTTTGGCGGTGAGAGCATTGGTCTCCGGTGTTTTCTGTAAGCCATGCGCTTGATCTCGCGGCGCGTCTTCTGGACTATAGCGCCTCGTTGTCAACACTCTTGTGTCTTTTTGGTGAACAAAGCTTCATGTGGTCGTAAAAAACCAATAATGAATAATAATAATAATACATATAATAGATAAAATAATAATAATTCAAGCACTCATTCTCATTCTCAAATAATGTTGATTTATATTACGTATCTTTCAAAAAAAAAAAAAAAGATATAGTCTTTATTATAGAAGTATTTTGATATATTTCTCTATATGCAGAATACTTATTTGTTGTCGGATCGGAGTGTGGGGGTCCTTGAGGTTGGGGGCTCAACCTTTTGGGAGAAGAATACTTATTTGTTTAATATCTTAATTTTAAATTAATATTTGTGATTAAAAAGAATATTTTTCAAGATAATATTAATTTAATATGTTAAAGAAAATAATCATTATTAGAGGGTGATATACAATATTTTAAATATTATATTATTATTTTTGTAAAAAATATTAATATTATTAAATTTATACAATTTGAATGAAATTGAGAGGTGGAATTATTTTCCTACATGTTGATTTATTTTTTATTGGAAATTTTGTTGTAATTTTCTTAGTGAGTTTGCAGTAATTCTGTTTTTCTAGTTGTTTTTTTTTTTTAACAAACAACTATTAAAATGGAGATTTGTAGTTATTTTCTTCCTACATGTTGATTTATTTTTTATTGGGAATTTGTTGTTAATTTTCTTAGGAGTTTGCAGTAATTCTGTTTTTTAGTGTTTTTTTTTTTTTTTTAACAAACAACTATTAAATATTTATGTGATTTAACTTTGTTTGGGTAAACGGGGTTTCAAAAAAAAAAAAAAAAAAAAAAAAAAATTGATTAAAAAAAAAAAATTAATTTAAATTTGAGCTCCAATGTGTTGGTGGGCTTCCCTCCTATGTGGTAAATAGCTCATTTTTGGATCAAGCATATTCCATGCAAATATTTGTTAGCTTGATGGAAAAGTTTGCTGACAATTATTTGGGTTTGGAGAATGGGTTATTGGGTAGAATTAAAGAGTGGATGTTTGGGATGAAGTTGTTGGGCAGAAGTTTGCTTGGATGAACTTGGGAAGGGATTTCCTAAGGGAACTTGGGAAGAGGTTTCCTATGGTTTTATGGGAGGAGGTTTCTAAGGACTTGGAAAAACGGTTTCCTATGGTTTATGGGAGGAGGTTTCCTAAGGATTATGGGAAGATGTTTTCCTAAGGTTTATGGGAGGGATTCCTAAGGATTATTGGGAGAGATTTCCTAAGGTTTATGGAAGGAAGTTGAGGAATTAATTAGCTTTCTTCCTTTTAAGGTGGCTGCCTGCATCTATAAAAAGAGGGAAAATTCATTGTTTCCTTACCACTACACCAGACACTTCTACATACTACACATATTTCATTTGTTTTCGGCAGAAGCAGTAGGCAAAAGAAAGAAAAATTCAGTTTTCTTTCTTTTCTTTTCACGGTTGTATGCAGCAGTTGAAGGAGCAAAGATCTATTTCTTCTTCTTTATGTGCTACTTTGTCGTGGGTTTGCCTAGCTTCTTTGGTGGCACGGCGGCGGCGTGAGTCGGCGGGTTTTGTCGCACGTCTGATGAATTTGCTGTGGTTTGCCGGAGATCTTTGGGGTACTTTTCTTCATCAAATATTTGTAGAGGTCAGTTTTTTTTCCAGGCATCATCGTTTTGGGTAAGCTCGTAATATTTGTATCCTTTTCACCTAGTTCGTGGTTGAATATTTTGAGTACGAGTTGGTATCCTTTTAGGCTGTGAACGTGATATTTGATATTTGGCCTAGTTGTTGTATTTGATGATTTTTAGGTGTTTGGCTCGGGTGGTAGCAGCAACTTTGTACCCAAGATTTGTTATAGTGGATTATGTGTTTGGTTGGTGGTCCGTGGTTTTTCCCGGTTTTGGGGTTTTCCATGTAAATCTTGTGTCCCTTGTGTCTGTTATTTATTTTGGTTGTTTTTACCATCTTGTATTTGCGCTCTTGTCAGTCTGGTTTTTTTGTCACAGGTGGTGGATTTTTCCAACACAATGTTAATTAAACAATAAATGAAACAATATATGAATGGGTTTGAGGATGTCAAGGTTGTTGTCAAACATTTATGAATGGATTTACTCTCACATAGAGAAAGTAATTTGCTATATTTTGTCAAATGTTCATTTTTTTTTATACTTTTATTTGATTTTATTTAATATCTAGATAAAAAAAAAAAAGGTCATAATTTTTTTCAATTAATTTTAACCTTAAGCCAAGTCGCAACATTTGATAGAAGTGGTATGAAAATTCAGTCACAAATCAAGTGTATCCTCTTAACAAATAAGATTTGATTCAATCACATTTTTATACCAGTTGAAGATGTATAAATTTAGATTCTTTTTTAAAAAATCAAACTCAATTAAACTATTTTTTGAGTGTATTTGGACTTTTCCTTATTATTTATGTTAATATACTAGTTAAATCATTTATATTCGTTACGTTTTTTTTTATAATTTTTTTTTTCTAATGGAGAAAATAGAGATTATACCTAAATACTCATATAAATTTCAAATAACCAAGTTCCAAAATTCGTAGCATTGTTTATTATAATAAAATTAAATTTTACAATTTGTGCCATAAATTTACTTTATATTTTAATTCAACACAAATTGTTGTCACTTGAAGAGTTGAATCATCTTTGAACATTGATCTTCATCCTAAAATCCTACCCAGTAAATCAAATTGTACCAAATTAGAACTAATTAATCAATGTACCTTAATGCACCAAAGGTAGCGTTAGTAATAAAATTAAAATTACTTTTTGGTATGAAATTTGAATCTTTTTAGCATTACGGCAATGCATCAGCTGGTCCAGCTTTGCCAAGGCACCAAAGCGATTCAACCCAAGTCAAACCAAACCGGCACCTTTGTTGCAATATCGGACATTCATATGTAATATAAATTTTTATTGAATTTCCTGAACACTGAGGATTTAGTTGCATTTTATCTGAAATGTACAATTGGTTCCTTGAGAATTATTAAACAAAACAAGATAAAGGAGATCAATGTGTATCTTAGCAACAAGTTACACTTATATGATATATAGTACATTTGAATTCGAATCTCATCATTTCTTATCTTATTAAATGTATTAAAAAATACATAATAAAATAAATTTGTTTTATTATATTAGCAAGGGTAAAACATATCATCTAGTTTATATACCTCGTAACAGTGTCCACAATCTTTGTCATGTTGGTATAAAACTTGATTTCTTGCTGCTATTAAGGAGTTGTATGGAGGATTGCCTACATTTCCAAATGCACAAGCTCCAGTATCTACATAATCCTATAAATATTAGAAGATGATATTTTAATTTTTGATATAAAATTATTTATCTAGCATAAATTTTTTAAAATGAATTGAACTTAGTAGGCATTTTGTTTCAAAAGATTTAATTTAACCATTAGCAGAATATATTAGTTTAGATAAAGGAATAAGGGTCAAATAGGCCATCGAACTGCACACAATAAAACAATTAGGCCACTGACTTTTAAAATAAAATTAGGACCCTACTATCATTCAACAATTCTTACATTTAAAAGGTTTCACGGTCATCCTTTTAATTAATTATTTTTAATTTTAATTTTTACAATTCAATATTTAAAATTTATTAAATAAAAAAAAAAAAAAAAAAAAAACAAAAAAACTAGTCCGGCGGCGGTTCGTTCGGCTGGTTCCGTTTTTTTTTTTTTTTTTTTATTTTTATAATTCAATTTTTTAATTTATTTTTTTAAAATATAATTTGGGGCTGACATTGTTGACCTGTTGGAACTTCTTGGAAGAATTGTTGAAATTGATTAGTTTAGGACCTAATTGTTGGTTTTTTTTGGTTTCAGTGGCCTAATTATTGTATTGTTGGTGCAGTTTGATGCCTATTTGGCCTTATTCTTCTTTCATATGATAGTATTAAAAATAAATTTCTACAATTGTTTTCATTATAATTTTATTATTACTACTCGTATTTTACATCATTACATAATTAAATGAACGAAATTGTTTTTTTGCCAAAAAAAATGATCAAATTTCTATAATAGATAGATATTGTAATAAAAAAAATACATTAAAAAAGCTCTTGGACATTAGTGAACGGTTGATTTTAAGGGAATTGGAATGTTTTACATAAGGAATGAAATCATGTAAGAATGACAGGAATTGTATTTATTGGGTGTTTACTGAAAGAGATCTTAAAAAAATTGTATTCCGTGTCTTCGTTGGTGAAGGAAAAGAAATGGTATGTTTTTTTAAAAGCTATACTCATTAAAATATGTTAAAATAATCTCATATTATTAATATTATTTAATGAATAAATATAATTAAATAAATGTCTCTATTTATGATAGATTTATATTACAAGTTCCTGCCGTTGTGTTGGTGAGTAATGTGTTGGTTTTTGTAGGTGCTGTTTTTTGGTTTAAAGGCTGCATGGGCTTTTGTATTTAAGTGTTTTGTTTATGTGTTATTGCATGTGTTGGGTGTATTAATACGACTTTATGCTAATGTGGGTCATCTGCACAACCATAAGGTTAGCCCCTTCACACCTGATCCCTTTCACTATATGTTTATATATATTATTTAACTTTACATATTCTTACTGTTATGGCAAGGGTATTTTTGTATTGTAAAACAAATCTATTTGGAGGGCATTGAGATGCTTGTGGTGTGTGTGGGTAAGTGAGAGTGTAATATATAAATTATATACATAAAATAATATATATAAAATAAATATTGTATAATATATAATATATATTGTTCATTTATATTATTAATAATACGTACATTTTTGTGTTGTTAAGGTTACTAGGCCGGAAGTTCAGACATTTAACAAAATATGTTATGTCTAAATATATAAATCAATAATATAATAATAATAATATAATTATAATAATAATTATTTAATTTATATTTTTATTTTTGCCGTTATTATGAATATTTACTATATATTCTTTATATCTAGTTTATATATACTTATTACTTATATATATATTATATAGGGTCCGGATCAGGTGGCTACTCTTAGGGGGTGAGGGAGGTGAGGACTAATATAGACCTTTCATATGATGTATGGTTTGGATTAAAGGACAATCACCGTATTAGAAAATAAATTCTTTTAATATTAAATTATAATTTGGGTATCGTCTTTAAGTGTGCTTCATAACAATGTTGTGCTTTTCTGTATATAAGTGTGTGCATCGATTAACTTTATTTTGTTGCATGTCAAACCCGCAAAAATCTATCCTCAATTCCTAGGTGACGAACTATGTGCTATTCTGCACACTCTCTAGCCTTAGTGCACAACTTAAACACTAGGTTGCACAATGCAGCCACAACGAATGCCATCGTATCCAGGCTTTATACTATATTAAACTCCAAAAATAGCCATTTACTCAAAAGATATGACGCGAACAAAAAAATATAAAAAATACTGATTAGTTATAGTATGGGAGAACTCAATTATGATGAAGAAATGTGGCTCAAATTTGACGGTTGATGATCCAAGAATAGGAACATTGCAAGGATTACTGTTGCACCTTTAAAAAAAATTAGAAACGATTACCCCCTTTCAAAGTCATATCCTGTCCTCGAATCAAATCTAGCACTCAAAATAAAAAAAAAACGACAAGATTAGTCTAGTCTTCCTAAGGATTAGGTCTCACCTGATTCCGGGATCCTCTAATATTATCATAATCTATATACTATATATAATATAATACTATATATTTATTTAACTATTATTATATATATACTATTTTTTTTTTATTACTGTATGAAAGGGTTTTAGTATTGTAAACAAAATCTATTGTTAGGGCATGGAATAGCTTGTGTGTGTGAGGTAGTGAGAGTGATACTAATAACATATAATAATAATAATAATAATATATAAATACTATAATAATCAAAATTAATATATCAATATACATACTGTAATTTTTTATAATAACAAATCAAATTTGGTTAAAGATTACTAAGGCCGGAAGTTCAGGACTAAACAAAATACAATGTTTATGTCTATAATTATAATAATATATATAATAATTATAATAATATAGATAATAAAATATAAATAATAATAATAATATTTATTATTTTATTATTTATTTATTATTTTATATTTTATTATTATTTTTATTATTATCTTTTATTATTATTATTTGCGTTATTATCTGAACTACTAACTATTATACCTATATTATATTATATATACTACTACTATATATAATATATTGAAACGGCGCTTTATGTGTCATGTCATAAGGTGGTGGTCGTTGGTGCTTATTGGTGTGATTCAGTTTATCTAACGCAGTGTAATTTGAGGATTTTGCCGTTTTGTACGTGGGGAGATAGTAATATGTATTCAGTGGCCATTATACGGGGCGGGTTCCAGAATACCAATGTGTTGAAATACACCAATAGTGTAATAACACACCACAGTGAAATACACCAATGGTGTATTCCCGTGTTCTGGTAATTACAATGGCCATTTATAGCGACCGGCTTCCAGAATGCACCAACAGTGTTGACAACATGCACCAGTAGTGTAATAAAACACACACAATGTGATTTCCCCTATTCTGGTGTTTTATGACGAGTTTACCCTTGCAGTTCGCTGGGTAGGAGAATGTGTACGAAAATACTGAAAAAATCTTGATTAATATGATTCATTGGATCTATCTAATCTAATGGCCTATAATTGACCATATGACCACACCTAACAACATGACCACATGTGATCCTCTAATTATATATACTATATATAATATATATATATATATATATATATATAATATATAATATATATATATATATATACTATTACATACACACACACACACACACACACACACACACACACACACACACACACACACCAAAACACACACACAGAGATCAAATGCGAAGGAGGTGTCCAAGTAAAACGTGCATATTAATCATAGTTTATTGATCTTTCCAAAATCAACCACACAGAATGAATAAAAAAAAATTTTAAAAATGTGGTCGCATTATGGTAAGTTTGCGCATTGTTGAAAGTTTAAGGTGCATATTTTCAAACCTTAAGGTGTGTGTTTTTTATATTTAAGGCGCGTCATTTTAAAACTTAGGGTAATTTTATGGTATTATATATATGTTATACTGAATGTATAAAAGTAGAAGTGGAAAGTCAAGTAGAAGTGGAAAGTCTATGTGGTATTTTCCTTAGTAAAATTGTAAACCCAATTCTTATCCGTATAAATCAATCAACTTAAATACTAACCCTCTTTGGTAATTTAATAATTTTTGCGCTTAGAGGGAAAGTACATAAAATTGAATAATTAATTGTGTTTGCTTGGAGTGAATCATGGTCTATTGCTTAGAAGGAAATTGTAATTGTTAGAAACATGTGTAATTAGATTTGATGATACCAAACTCACTATGATTGTAGACCCCTATTTTTTCCTTTCGTAGTTAGGACTTTTGTTACAAAAGTTGTTGTAACTCAACAAATGATTCACACTATGTAGTGTACGAATCCTGTTGAGGTTTGCAAAATAGGTCTACGTGAAGACATGAAGATAACGAGACGGACGAAAGATCATTGCAGACGAAAAGATAAAATGATGAACTCTCGCAAAGCATCATATTACAAAGAGGAGTCTTCGTCTAAGAGAAAGGTCGAAAGATAAGGTCATCTTTCGAAAGAACTCTCTGATGAACAAGTTAAGTTAGACTTGTAAAGACAACCTTCATTAAGTGAAACAATAAGAATGTTGTCTATGACTCACAAATGGGCAATCATTCGAAATAAAAGGTGTCATAAGAATGATCTTCACAAAAGACAAGGAGCATTAAGAGACATGTACCATCTTGTCGGAGAACAAGAACAAAAGCCATAATGTTTTTGGCACCAACGGCTACACAGTACAAATGTATTAAATGCTCTATGCCCACTAGTTATTACACACTGGTTAATAGATTTGAAATTCTCATCTCCTCCAACGGATGAATTTTTCTCACCTATAAATACCTCTCTGCATCATTGAAGAAGGTGCTGGTTATTCAACTATTGCTATGCAAAGAAAAGCTCTTCAAGCAGTTTCATCTCTTAAACCATTTCATAACCAGTGTTCTTGTTAGTTTTCAGAAGGTTGATCCATCATCCATACTTCACAAAATTTGAAGAAGTCTTACATCTTTCCACGTGAAGACTCATCCATATATCAAGACAAGGCTTCAACCTGTTGGAGAAACTCAACATCATCTTTCCAACACTCAACTCTTAGGAAGAAGTTGATAGAGGCGGAGTAAACTCGAGGAGTTGAAAAACCTATCAAGTGGCTGTTTGGCTTAGTGACAAGGAAGCTAGCTTGAATTAGTTTGTACTAGGAGTGATAGTGAAAACCCTTTCACGAGTTGTAAAAGAAGAGTGGAGTAGGCTTTGTTAACAGTCGAACCACTATAAAAATCTCTATCTCCATATCTCTTTAAATACTGCTCTTTATCTTTCGTGCATTGCATATCATACCGACCAAACGTTAAGAGCTTCTAACAAAAGTGTGCAAAGTATAACTAAGGCAAAACTTTTATTCCGCTGTACATCACTCTGAAAGGAGTAACTTTGAAAAATCGATTAGAGCTATTCACCCCCCCCCCCCCTCTAGACTCTCTTTCGACCCTACCAGGACCAATAATAATAACCGTTGGACAACAAATCTCGTTAATTAAATAAGACATATAAAATGAGACGGATGAGCATAAATATAATTAATAAGTTTGAAATATGATTCGAATTTCACGATGTTTTTTTTTAAATAAGTTAAAATTTGATAACACGAATTTTTCTATAAGTAAACAATTATATGTATTATAAGAACAATATAATATTTCAATGGATTGAGAGTTTTTAAGATTTTCTTTTCTATCAATATTTTAACCCAATGTCTCAGAAATATTTCGTGGTAATCTCCATTTGAGAATTGTTATTAATTGTAAAATGCACTGATGTGAATCTCCCATTGGAAGGTCAATGAGATTCGAGTGCCTAGTCCTACGAGACGTATAACTCCAAAAAATATAATATTAATAAATAATTTTATGTATATATTATATATTTACTCTATAATTACAAACTTTAGTTATATTTAAATAATTAAGTACTATTCTCATTCTCAAAAATGTTTGATTTAATTATTCTTTATTAGTCTAACCTTTCAATAAAAAAAGATATTAGTCTTTATTAGATAGAAGTATTTTGATATATTTCTCTATATGCAGGAATACTTATTGTTGCCGGGTCAGAGTGTGGGGCCGTTGGGGACTCAACCATTTGGGGAAGAAGAATACTTATTTGTTTAAATATCTTAATTTTAGTTTAATTTATTTTGTGATTAAAAAAAATATTTTTCAAGACCAATATTAATTTAATATGTTTTAAAGAAAATAATCCATTATTAGATGGTGATATTACAATATTTAAATATTATATTAATTTTTTTGTAAAAATATTATATTATCTTTTAATTTGTACATATTTGAATAAATTGAGAGGTGTAATTAAATCTATATTCATTTTTATAAATGGAGACTTGTAGTTATTTTCTCCTACATGTTGATTTATTTTTTATGGGAATTTGTTATATTTTCCTTTATTGAATTGCAGTATTTGTTTTCTAGTTTTTTTTTTTTTTTGTTTTTTTTTTTAAACAAACTGCTTTTAAATATTTATGCTGATTAATTGTTTGTGTATAAATGGTTATAAAAAAAAAATTGAGATATAAATAAACAATTAATTAAATTTGAGCTCCAATGTTAATTAAACAATAAAATGAAACAATTATATGAATGGGTTTGAGATTACCATGGTTGTTGTCAAACATTATGAATGGATTTACTCTCACATATAGAAAGTAATTGCCATATTTTTGGAAGTTCAATTTTTTTATACTTTTATTTATTTTATTTATTATCTAGATCAAAAGTTCATAAATATTTTTTTCAATTAATTTTAACCTTAAGCCAATGTCGCAACATTTGAATAATAAGTGCGTATGAAATTCAGTCAACAAATCAGTGTATCGTCTTAACAACTAAGATTAAGATTCAACACATTTTTATACCAGTTGAAGATGTATGAATTTAGATTTTTTTTAAAAAATCAAACTCAATTAAACTTTGGAGTGTTATTTGGACATTTCCTTATTTATTATGTATAATATACTAGTTAATCATATTCATATATTCCTTACGATTTTATTTTATAATTTTATTTTTCTAATGGAAGAAAATAGAGATTATATGTAAATACTCTCATATAAATTTCAGATCAAAAAGTTCCAAAATTCGTAGCATTGTATTATATTATAATAAAATTAAATTTTACAATTTGTGCCATAAATTTACTACTATATTTTAATTCAAACAAATTGTTGTCACTTGAAGAGTTGAATTTGAATCATTTCTGACTGATCTTCATCCTAACATCCTACCCTGTAAAATCAAATTGTACCAAATTAGAAACTAATTAATCAATGTACGTTAATGCACCAAAGGTAGCGTTAGTTATAAAATTAAAATTACTTTTGGTATGAAATTTGAATCTTTCCAGCATTACGCAGTGCATCAGCTTGGCCGGCTTTGCCAAGCACACCAAAAGCGATTCCACCCAAGTCAAACCAAACCGGCACACTTGTTGCAATCACCGGGACATTCATCTGTAATATAATTTTTATTGGATTTCCTGAACACTGGGGATTTGAGTTGCATTTTACCTGAAATGTGCAATTGGTTCCTTGAGAATTATTAAACAAAACACACATAAACAAAACAAGATAATGGAGATCAATGTGTAACTTAGTAACAAGTTACACTTTGTATGATATAGTACATTTGAATTCGAATCTCATCATTTCTTATCTTATTAAATGTATTATAAAAATACATAATAAAATAAATTTGTATTATTATATTAGCAAGGGTAAAACATATCATCTAGTTTATATACCTCGTAACATTGTCCACAACCTTTGCCATGTTGGTATAAAGCTTGATTTCCTGCTGCTATTAAGGAGTTGTATGGAGGATTGCCTACATTTCCAAATCCACAAGCTCCAGTATCTACAAATTAATGTAATTAAAATATTAAAAGTAATATATTGGGCTTCACAATGATATCGAACAATATAATAATCTAATACATATAATATACTGTAATAAATAAATAAATAAATAAATAAATATACCAGTTCCATGTCCATTGGGTGGACCGTACCATGTTGCAGTTGCAGGTGCGAATCCAGCTAAAGTTATATTATTAAACGAATTCTGCATAAACAAAAATTAAAGAGACTGAAGAACACAACAAGAACAATGTGGTGTGAAGAAGTCATGACTAGTTTTTAGTTTTACTTTGATTCTATTGAAAAATTGGACTTTGAAAGTGATGTTTATATAGTAAAAGAATTTTCTCTACTTACCATATAATCCTATATTACAAAACATTGTGTAGAACGTACCATACCTAGCACTTACCACAAATTGATATTTCTAAACAAATAATTTAAAATTGTAATCTTATTATACTAATTAAATAATTACTATATATTTTCTACGTATGAATTATATATAAACAGGTACGTTATATTAATATCATTTATTCTTCTTATTTTTTTATAAATTACATAATATATATTTAGAAATTACATTCAAAGTATTATTAAATACTTTTAAAAATTAAATTTAAATGTAATAAGAAAATATAAAATAAATAAATAAGAAATAAATAGTTGATATGGTTAATGAATAATAAATAAAGATAAGTTATAAAATGAGATAAAGTAAAAAAATTGTCAAATAATTCAAATTTCACACTAACTAGTGATATAAAATTATATCATATGGTACAAAATTTTGTACAATGAATTTGATACAACTAGCATGGATCTTATAGTAGAGTCGAGATTGATAAAACTTATTTAGGAGTTTATAGTTTATTTGAAATTATTAATAAGCTATAATCTCTATTTGGTAATGTTCTCAATTAAAAGCATTTTCTCTTCTCCTTATCCGTAACTTTCACCGTAAACTAAATTATTATGTACATATTATTATAATGTATATAGTTCCAAACTAGTTTATGTATATATTATTACATATAGTAATAGTAGTAGTAGTAGTAGTAGTAGAATACAAGAGCACCTAAGATACGCATGAAAGAACAATTTCGACAAATAATAATATTCAAGTTATACAATTAATAACGGAATGCTAGAACATAAGAATATATGTACATTTACATGCATAAATGGACACATTTTATTTCAAATCGCATAAATATTTAAGACATCTCTAGTAGCAAAAATTTTTTGGCATTCAAAACGATCCGTTTCGTGAGGGGAAATTGATGTGGCCAAAAGTTTTTTTATGCTATACTATCACCTAACCGAGTAACCCAATGAAGTGATCTCCAGCAATTTTCTGTTTTATCTTTTTTAATTTTTTCGAATAGTGTATGGTGTTTTAGCTCAACACCAGATAATGGATGTGTGTTTGGTGATGCGTACCTAAAATTTCCTCTGTTTTTTGTGGTGTATTTTCTTAGAACGTTGATGGTGTAATATTGTTGAAAGCTATTGGTGAGCCGCACCAGCCGCACCGTAAGCACCCGAGCTAGTTTGAGTTTGATTTTGAAGTGTTGAAGTTGAAATGATAGTTTTTTTTGAGTTGACAAGTTGATGGAAAGGTGAGTTTGATTATTGTGTAGTTTTGTAGTTGTAGAGATTGTTAGTGGATTGATTTGAATGTTTTTGGTGGTAATTTTGTTAGTTATAATTGTTTATGTAGTTTGTTTGAGATGGTTTTAGGTTTATTTGGTTGTAAGTGTTGTGTTGCTTCTGGTGAAAGTGAGTTGTTAGGGAATGTTTTGGAGTTTAAGGTGTGTAGTGTTGGAGTTATAGGTAGTTGTAAGTAGTGGGGGAGTTTAAGTGTGATTTAATGATAAGTGAAATGAAATAAGAAAGAAATGGATAATAATAAAAGAGAAAAAATAAGATATTGAATTAAGGGATGGAAATAGCTAGATCGAAAGAATAATATTTTAAGTTGAAGGTTGTGAAAAGTGAAATTAAAAGGAGCTGATGAAAGATGTAAGTATATTTTTATTGTGTTATGTTATGAAAAAATGTGCGAGTCAACCTGCCCTCGGCCTCTACATTCTCATTCTATTAAAAAAGAATGAATAGGTCAAAGAAGTAAGAAAGATAATAAATAAAAAAATAGGAAAGAATTGTTAGTAGTCTAGGAAGTATAATACGTATGAGGGGAAAAACAGTATGCAAATACACTAAATATAGCTGTTAATCAGGAAGTACTTTAAAGCATGGTAGTAAGATGGTATTAAGCATTAGATACGCGGGCACCTACATACTATTAATAAAAGGGATATCACAGCTGATGTAAGTGCATGACGTGCGATATGTTCCACCCTTCGCCCCTATATTAAAAGGAGAGATTCCGCGTCGCCAACTATGGATAAAGATACACTGTCCCGCGCCTTTGGCTCGAACTCTCTCATCATTATCTGTAACCTCTAATAGTATACAAACTATTCTCCAGGTCTATTAGTGTAATTACTGCGGAGCCCTTCATCTCTACTTATACATCATATCACACATCCTCAATCGCTTCCCCATGACACTAAGCGCCCTCGCCTAGTTTAATATGTGAGAAGATTAATCCCTGTCCCTCCCTCCATGTTTTCCAGATCTATCACCCCCCCAAGCTTCTCTTCTCGTATAATAGGTTCTGGCACACCACTACTTTCGATTGTAAATTTCTGTGTACCACCAACCACATCTATACACCAATCATCTGAATTGACTACGCTCGCCTCCTAGCGATTATTGCAGAGAAATAGAATATTTTCCCCTGCCGTGAGCCAATATCCTACCACCACACGCCAATGACATCTTAATCTACAATATCCTGAAGCCCGTCAAGAGCGTAGAAAAAATTAAGTATTACCATGTAACTCTAATCCAACACGATAATAATTAGCACCAGCCACTCATACGCTATATTACCTTCCAAGATACATTAAAGGCAGAGCTGAGGTGGCTCAATTTAATACGCTATTCAGCGTTAACGTCAATATAATATTATTCACTCTCTTCTCCCCTGTAACCGCATGTTACCTTGTTTTGCAAAAAATGGTGGGTGCACCAATACGTACATCCCCTACTCCATTCATATTATGTGAGAAGAGTAAAAGGTAATTGATATATATTAAAATAAAAAATAAGATATACACTCCCTACTTTCCCCCATTCCATTAACTACTGAACACATATCCCTAAGGGTTTTAATGCTCCGCCTTATTTACGTATAGCGATTAAGCTTTTACGCAATGTATGGGTATATGAACTAGACTCGCTTGTCTGTTCGTTATATGCCGTCTACGCTCCGTTAGGTATTCCAGCACTAAACGTCAAACTAAAATTATCGTGAGATTAATGAAACATGACTTATCGACTTTATAAGAGATTGGTAGTTCCTCTTTTTCCCCTACCTCTTACTTATTAAGTAAGGTTGAGTATTCTCGATAATCATAAACTTCTATATCAGCTGATGAATACACGTATATGATAGTTGATTGTTTCGCCCCCTTTGCGCCTCGACTGCGTGATGAAAATCCTACTTTTTATACATATACGTCTTTGTTCTTTTGTATATGTCTTGTTCATCTCCCATTTTACAACATTATAACACAATTGTCGTTATAAATTCGCTCCGTTGTGATCGTCTTTTGCCCTTTTCGAACATCGACTGTTTCTTTTCGCTCTTTTCCCCGCCGCTTTTTCCGCTTCCTTCTCTTCTTTCCTCCCCGCCCCCGCGCTCCCCTTTCCCCTGCTGTTTGTCCGGTGACCCCTTCCCCCTTTTCTTCTCTCTCTTCTTTCTAACTCCGCTCCCTGTCCTTGGTCTCGCCCTCGTCCTTTTTATACACACATACAAACTCTCTTGTTGTTGTTTTTCTTTAACAGCTTTGGTCCTTGCGGATGGCTATTGTCCGGCTCTTCGTGGACACATTAAGTGAGCTGTCTTACAATTTGCCTTATATGCGGTTTGAATTAGATGAATATATTAAGTCAATGTTTATACTTGCTCACACAGATAATTGACCTGTATATTTGTGCTGAGCTTAGTGGTGGTGATATGGGAATAAATGCCACTCGATTCCCGTTTTCCGTTGGCTCCGTTCCCGCCCGTATCGGGAGGCTGTCCGTGAATACTCAGTCCAACGGTCTTAACGGCTTAATGTCCTGGAAAAAAGGGTTCGTCCTATTGTTTTCTCCTATTTTAGTCTCGTCAGTTGATGGTAATATTAGACTCCCCCGCCGCACGCGAGGCCCAAGGCCCTTGTCTTTTCTCCCACATATGATCGTAGGTTCTCTTACCCCTCGGGCCTTGTCGCCAGGTTGAACCGGCGCCATGTTGGGAATGCAAAGCTATACATGACGTCGGTGGGATGGGTTTGGGTTGAAGAGATGTGTATCTTAAATTATCATTTTCCGCTCTCGTGTCGAGGCTTAACTTGTGCAGGCCGCAAAGATTTAAGATGCGCCGGTTCTTTGATTCATACCATTTTCCGGGTACAACGATGGTGAAAAGCCGCTGACTTTGAGTAAAGTCCGCTTGTCTCTCCTCCCTCCTTGTCGGGTTCTGGGCTAGTTGGCTGCGCCTCTGTCTCCGATTTATGGGCCAAATGAACGTCTCCTTGCTCCCCCTCTGCCCGTCTTCCTGCTTGTCGCTGCTCCTCGTACGTCTGGTGCCCTCCCTCATCTCGGGAATTGAAGTGCGAAGTGGGTACTGAAAAGAGTGTAAGGAACTGTGCGGTGGTTGGGGTTCAGAGAGAAGTGCGCGTGAGAAGAGTCGAGAAAAGGAAGGTGATGAGTGGGTTTTCTCTACGGGAAGATTCGATAAATATTTTACCAATAATTTAGGAGGAAAGAGGATAAGATTTGTACTTGTTATAATTAGTCAGATTTGGCAGCGGTTGGTTATTTATAAACGGAAAGCAGGGTTAGGTTGGATTAAGAAATGATATGCTAGCTTATATCTCGGTTGGGTTAGGGTATGGGAGAGCATTTGGAAAGAACTGGAGAAGTATTATTATAATTATTTTTTAAAACAAAAGAACCTGCGCTAATATCCGCTGTTTTCTTCTTGCGGATTGATTTAACTGATTCTCTATAATAAATGTGTTTACCGAGACTCCTCCTATTTTATACTAAATTACTCTTCAGTTTCTGAATCCGTTATTTAAATACTACATCTGAATTATTAAAATTATAATGGTAAAATTTTTGGGGCGGGAATATACACAGACACCTCCGCACAGGTTTTATACATTCTGGATGTGCGCACAATCCTTCTAGTTATAACCGTTACTAGGTCGCACACAACTTTGCGGTAATGTGCTTTATTAGAGACCGCCTTTCCTCAATACTCTTAATTCGTCGTTAGATTCGCATGATTCATGGCCCCGCTATATCCCGAAAAATAAAGAGAGTGATATATTTCTTCTTACTTTTATTAAATAATTGTTTTGCATATCTGATAATTCATCTCAAGATGGGGGTGTCACTTAACTTGCGGGCATATAGCGAGAATAATTGTCCCTGTTCCCTCTCCTTGGAATAAGGTCTTGCGCTTATCATGATATCCCTCTTCTTCGCTGGCCATTCCACGGTCCACACTTTTGGATTTATTTATCTCCGTGCCCTGGTCCCCACGTCCTTTCACCATACACAGTTAGTTACTTACCTCCACTATAGTCCTCCTCTTTTGCATAGTGATGGTGAATTATTATGTGCACTCGACTGAGAGGTTGATTGTGGATAAATTAATTAAATTTTGATTTTATTGGTAATCCTGTCTTGCCTATTTATATGACTTGCCTGCCTCCCCTTACAGACATGCCTCCTTCCGTCCCATTCCAGCCTTTACTTTTTTTATTGAGAGTTTAGTGGAGAGTTTCATTTCTAATAACCTATAATGGTTCTAATCCGTGAAGGGTATAGTATGGACACTATATCTCCTCTTGGCCCGCTGTGTGCGTTCTGGTAGACAGCGCGACGATTCACGATCTTAAGATTTTAATGATCATGTGAGCGTTCTGTGGTGTTAAGTGGTATATACATATATGTGTTATCACATTACTCTGGTAAGTATATGGCATTGGAGGGCGCACTTTCTCTGTTCTCACTAGAGCATTTATTCGCGATGAAGAACTCGATCGTTGACACGACTCTGGGCAGACATTATACGAGTTTTTTATATTGGTGGCGAGCCCTGGCGTCGTCTCTCTGTCTCCCCTTGTTACGCTCCCAGCACAATCGGTGGTGCGGCGGGGCGCGATGCTTACTGAGGTTTTGCATAATTCATATATAGTCGGTTAGTTTCATCATACATTATCTTATATTTTACCGCCTTCATTTTTACATGGGTCCCTTATCTGTTCTCCAAGATTTTGCTTGGGCCTTACATACGCCTTCACCGCCCAACCACCCCAAGTTACCCCCTTTCCCCCGCTCTCCTCCGGCCTGGGGTCTTACCTGTAGTTACAGCTGTGGTCATATATTTAGAAGAAATGGAAAAGTTGATTCATTGGGTGGAATTAGACATCGCATATCTGGCGCGTCTCTTTGTTTGTAGCGTTATCTTGCTTCTTAGGTTTTTGCGCGCGGCGCGCGCGTTACATGATGATTCCCTATTACATCGTCACTCGCTATGTAGTCATCTAACTCTAACTAACACCTTCGCCTGATCGCAACTTTATTTCGTATCGGCATTCCATAGGCTATGTTAGTTAGCTTGATTGTCTTTTAAATAACTTTCATGCCGCGGCGGTGACACACTGACATTCACACGTTTACACACAGACATGCGCCTTACTAAACACACTACCGATCCTTCCCTCATATTCCGTCATATTTAAATTTTACTTAGTGTTGTCAAATTGCTCCTCTCTCCTCGATCCTCTTCGCGCGTCCATCTGCTATATAGACGTAAGCCTTTTAAATTGGTCTCAATACCTGTCTCCCGACATACTGTTGATTATTCCTCATATCACATGACCCCCTTTTTCATCTTTGGTTGCCTATTTATTGTCTGCCCTCTCTCTCTCTTCTGCCTCTCCCCTTTGATAGTCTGATTCTTTTACACATATTATCAAGTCCCACACTTCTCGATGCCCTACTCTCCTCCGCTCACAGACTCAAACGCAACGATCAGATATATAACTACGCAGACCACATTTAAAAGATACCTTACCATACACACACACCACATGTTAGAAAAATAATATCACACAATACTATACAAATATATGTACGCTAGAATACACATAGACGCGCGAACCTACAGATCCCAACACACCGGTTTCTTTCTCCACTATTGTCACATCGATCATTCACCATACTGCCACACCGAATGTCGACCTAGCTGATCGCAATATGATCTTCTGTTATATCCTCACCCCCGACTCATTCTTTTTAGTTGGCGTCTCTACCATATCTTTCTACGATACAGCCACCGTTTCATACCTGAATTAAATCACATTAGTGAATCACT
>VALG01009130.1:12500-21470 GCA_009835305.1 Ipomoea purpurea | reverse complement strand
AAAAGTATTTGCCTGGTGTTCAGTGACTGGCCTTTTCTCGTCGAATGTCCCATGCTTTCCGTTGGTCAACAACCAACCACAACTCTCTCTATATACTTATTTACTACTCCTACAGGCTTGACGGAGTGAAGCTGTCTGGAGGGAATTTCATTGTCTCAATCAATCCATATGTTTCACAACTTTCGACGCATCTTTAGCTTTGATGAGAATAGTCTGAACTCAAGTTCCAGTGATAATACAGCTATACACAATAAATTAGCAGAGTTGATGACTAATAAGAGTGCCCAAGATGTTCTGGTTGCGCCGAAGCTTTACATGGCGAAAGCGACAATATTGGATTTTTAGAGCACCTGTTAGATGATTTTACCAAAAACGGAGTAGGAGGTGAAGCCTATAAGGATGCCACGGATCTAGTAAAGAACGGCGGAAGCCCGCTTGATCAATTTGAGATTATCCCATTGATTCCTATGAATATAGGAGACTTGTATTTCTCATTCACAAATCCATCTTTGTTTATGCTGCTAACTCTCAGTTTGGTCCTACTTCTGCTTTATTTTGTTACTAAAAAGGGAGGAGGAAACTCAGTACCAAATGCTTGGCAATCCTTGGTAGAGCTTATTTATGATTCGTGCCGAACCCGGTAAACGAACAAATAGGTGGTCTTTCCGGAAATGTTAAACAAAAGTTTTCCCCTTGCATCTCGGTCACTTTTACTTTTTCGTTATTTCGTAATCCCCAGGGTATGATACCTTATAGCTTCACAGTTACAAGTCATTTTCTCATTACTGGAGCAGCAGCCGTAGCAAGTCCCACTATCAGAGAAATGAAATGAGAGGGCATGCCTCTAACGAGAGCTGTTTTCAGAATGACTGGAGAAAGGAAGAGGCCTGGAGCAGACCTCCCTCTTTGTGTAGGGCTTGCAATCGGTCTTGTCGCTCGTTCATGTCATTCTGCTGGTCTAGGAGTGGCTCCCTGCTTCGGGAGTCTCCGCCCTTCTCTTATGGCGCAACTAGACCAGAACGAGCTAGCTGATAGAGCTCTTATGCCTACTTCTACAAGTACGGTATAAAAGATCTTTTTGCATGGGACCTAAGTAACTCCGTTCCGGCCTAATTGTATTAGCTCTAGCCGTAGCGCTTTCTGTTATGATTCCAAGTCTTGCTCCCACTCGTGTTAGTTTCAATGCTTTTTGCTTTATACGTCAGTTTGGCTTGGCCCATTGGCTAGTTCGTAGGCCCCGTCCCCCTTCGTATGGCTAATGAACTCCTCGCTTTAGTCCGTTCTTTTCCTTCTTTGGGCTCGGGTCGATAGTCGCCGTGGTAGTAATGTCCCGGAGCCCGGCTACCGACCCGAGGCGCCGATCGGGAAAGGCATATCATAAAGGGACGTGAAACGTAATTCTAGAAGAGCGTTACCACAAAAAAAAAATCCGAGTCTTGGCAGTTCAAGTGAAAGTTTATTAGACTAGTACCACTAAGATGGCGGGGAAACTTACTTCCGAGAGAGCTGCTTTCGCCTCGGTAATTACCTAACGAGAGAGATGGTAGTGAGGCAATGAATATTGTCTTTCGATGTAGTTCCAAGTCTTCGATGTCCCTCGGAGACTGACAAGAGTAAGAATGGGTACTAACCTAGTAGTAGAATTCTATTGATGATGAGCGGGCAAAAGCCCCCAGATCCCCCGGTTTGTGAGCCAGGTTCCCCCCTTCTTTTTTCTTGGCACGAGATGCCGTTACACCATACACGGTAGGCGAAAGACCAAGCACAAATCTCGATGATGAAACATTTTGGTATTTCTACATGTGATTCACTGCCGAAAGCTCCTTCTTGTACGCTAGCACTTGAGGGAGGTGGTTCGGCTACCTTTTTCGTCGTGTTTGCCGATGGAACATCAAATAAAAAATTGATTGATCTCTTATTACTATGCCATTGATGAAGATTCATAGCTTGGCAAAAAACCTGAAATCCTACCTTCCGGCATTGCGATAAAGTGTTCACAAAGCAGAGTGAAAGGCACCCCATCGAGAGAGAGGGCAGGGGAAAGACCCGGCCTCTTTTTTGTTGCTCTTTGTCTTTTGGGTTAGCTCTTCCTGTCCTGACAAACCTTCTTGAGTGAGAATGCTACCGCTACGCCCCAACGAGGAGAAAGTGAGCTCTTTTCTTTTGTAGCTCCTCGCTGCTCTAGTCAGTGTATAACTCCTATTAATGAAGCGCGCAGCACTCCGCGATCTCAGGGCTTGGAAGACCCTTCGCCAAAGGGCGTCGTTGCTACTTTTTGCGTGACTACTGATAGTGATGACCTACTTCACTCCCCGCTACCGAATACTGCTGAGACAAATGGGTCGAAGCAAGGGCGGTGAGGCATGGCCAGAGAGGTGGCGAAGTTCTTGTATGAGGATGTGGTGATTCTATTTTTTTCCCTTTAGAGCTTGTGATTGAGGAACGCATTTGGCATTTTCTTAATGAAGTGATTTTGCATTTAAAAATGCATTACTAGGCTATGAGAGCCTTATAGAGGAATATAATAGTTACAGAAATGCTTTACACTTCTACTATTCTTAGAGCCTTCCGCGAGAATATAAAGTTGTCGTTTCTGTAACCCTCTACCTCGCCCCGGAAAGTCCAAAAGCCGGTCTCTCTGTTCGCGTGGGTCGAGTTGGCACTCTCGCAGACGTATCTTGGAGAAGGGAGCAATCCCATGGGTAAGGCAACGGGTGGGTCACTACTTCTGTTACTTGTTCGTTTTTCTTGGAATCCGTGAAATTCTATGCGCCGGAACGGAATTTACTGCGGAGCTATATAGAAGGCACTAATTGGTATTTAGGGCCAAGCAATTGAAAGGAAGCTCGGCGTGTGAGAGGACCCCTTTTCAGTTCCAAACCGGTACCAAAGGAAGCCACTAAAAGGTATAGGTGTTCCTACCTATATCACTGACTATAACAATATGTTCTATATGTGTCTGTAGCTTAGCGCAACAAAAAACAGAATCAAACTCTTTTAGTAGCCTATTGCTACTAAGAACACCTTTCGGGGGAATATATAATAAACCTGTGTGAAACCCCAGCAAGCTTCAAGAAAAAAGGGTTAATGAATACATATCAAAAGGTCCCTTTTAAGAAATGAAATAAAACATCATGAACAACTATACCTTAATAGTAGGTAGACTAGGGAGTATATCTAGGGTAAGGGCGTACCGGGTCCACCTCACGGATCGGAGTTGCTTACCTTATAAAGCAGTTATTACGAGAGTATACTACCTAAAGGGGTATCATGCATTTAAAGTTAGTGTAGGGTCCAGCCCTAATATAGGCTCTTCTGTTAGTAATTCGGCGAGTCGTAGGATTCATTCTGAAAAAAGAAGTCCAAGGGAGAGCCCTAATCAAGCCTTTTTTCCGACGCTATACTAGCCTTAATAGAATGAATAAATAAGTATTTAAGAATCCATTATTCTTAGAAATTGGAGTCGTTAATGGATATGCAGGGTTCTGAGCTATTTATATATATCTATATACGGGGTCGCTCCTAGCGGAAAACGAATTTGTGGAGCCATACGCTCGATCCTGTGATTATGTGATTATATCGTTAGAGGTCCTGCGTTTATTATACCGCTATGCTTACAATATGGATTCAGACTACATTAAGTTCACCATTAGCGTTTAGTGCCGTTGAAACTCCTCCGGTACTATATAGATTAACCAGTGGGTCGAAAGGCTATTCCCTCATTGTTCTGGATTAGATATGCTTAAAGCCCTACTTCCCAACTTGCGGCCATTAGTTTAAATTTATATTTGAAACTTCTTAATGATTAAATTTATTTGGAAAAAAGAAAAAAAAAAACAAAATTTGGAAATTTTGGGGAAAAAATTTATGGCACAGGGGAGAGTCTGAAGCTTATCTAAAGATTAGCTGTAAGACTCCTATGCTTAAAGTCTGTATCATTCTGTTCCTATATATTACCACAGCGTGCTAAACAACCCGGGGTCGTTTCCTAATAGTTTAGCGCCTCCTTATCGCATTATCTCCATATCAGATCTTAGAGCCTATTCCACATACTTAATCATTTAGATGATACTGTATTAAGTTGCTCTAGTCATTTTAGTTTTGTTCCCTGGAAACTGGGCTACCCAAGAGCTCTAAAGACTCAATGTAATAAGGAAAAGCCTATCGGCTATTCAAATCATCAAACCGCAATCAAACCCAATGACCACGAAGTTAGACCCTGGAACATCAGAACCTAAGCTAGACTTGGCACCGATAACTAATTTCCGCAACTCAAATAAATTCAAACCCAAATATTCATAGGTTGCTTGATACTGAGAACGTTATTGGACGAGAATAAAGTCATGCTCCATGCTGACCTTACGCCGTTGGTAACTACATGTTGGTATCCCCAGGGGATGATGTAGGTTCAAAGGCAGATTATGAGATTGAAACGCGTTTCAGTGAATCCCACGTGAAATTCCTACCTAAGATGGAAGATAGGAGTAAGAGAATGATGTTTGAGTTTCTTAACTCCTTAGAGAGGACCTTGACTGTTAATAAGTCCGTTCGAACGGTGTACTTCCATAATTTGGCCAAATTTGATGGTATATTCTTTATGAGGCATTATGTTGAACGTACTGATAATATTTACAGATTGAAACCCACTTATAAGGACAACATCAAATG
Source organism: Ipomoea purpurea (assembly GCA_009835305.1). Taxonomy (NCBI): domain Eukaryota; kingdom Viridiplantae; phylum Streptophyta; class Magnoliopsida; order Solanales; family Convolvulaceae; genus Ipomoea; species Ipomoea purpurea. Next base: position 16,802 of record VALG01009130.1, on the reverse strand, counting down.
GCTCTACGAGCTGAAAGTGAAGATCTTGATTTAATAATCGAAGTGAATTGTTGGAATATATGTGAAATAGATATTTGCGTCTATTGGGTGGAGTAATGCAAAAAGCTCAAGAGATATATTTGGAGCTGTACAAGGTGGACATTGAAAGCAAGATAACCCTTCCCTCACTTGCTCTTAGCATATTTCGATTAAAATACTACGATGTATCTAATTTTCCAATCCATATCCCAAACAAGAATGAAGACACCTTCATAAGGAGTGCCTACTACGGAGGTCATGCAGATACATACAAGCCATATGGCGAGGACCTCTACTACTACGATGTGAACTCTCTCTACCCCTTTGTAATGAAGGAATTTCCAATGCCGGGTGGTGAACCTGTCTGGCATTCGAATCTGGAAAGCAAGGACATAGATAGCTTGTTTGGTTTTATTGAGGCATATGTGGTATGTCCCGAAGACTATAAATAAGCCCTTTCTTCCCTATCGTGACAAGAATAACACTCTCCTCTTTCCAACCGGGGAATTCGTTGGAGTGTACTATACTGAAGAGCTCAAAGTATGCTAAAAGCTTAGGCTACACAGTAATCCCAATCTCTGGATACCTCTTTAAGAGGATGGAAAGCCCATTCAGGAGCTTTGTTAGCTCACTCTTTGAGAGCAGGTTAGATGCTAAGAAAGAGGGCAATGACGCTATGGCCTATGTATACAAGATCCTAATGAATTCCCTATACGGTAGATTTGGCATTAACCCAAAAAGCACGACTACCGAGGTCTGTGATTCAGATCGATACAAAGATTTGATCAGGAATAGTGAGTTGATATTTGGTGATATGCTTTGCGAAAATAAGTACATCGTTGCCTACCATAGCAATACCGATAAGGGCCCTGATTATTGGAATCCACCGAAGAACTCTGCTGTCCAACTAGCTGCTGCGATAACTGCCTCCGCTAGGATCCATATGTACCCTTATATCTCAAGAGAGGACTGCCTACTATACTGACACAGACTCTGTTGTGCTTGGTCACCCACTACCTAATGAAGAGATTTCTTCTTCTGTCTTGGGCATGTTTAAGCTAGAGGACAGAATCATAAAAGGATACTTTTTAGCACCGAAAGCCTATTTCCTATATCTCAAAAGAAGGAAAAAATGTACTCAAGTACAAGGGACCGGCGAAAAGCCTGATCATGCCTGAATGGTTTGAGGAACAGTACAAAAACCCATCTCGTACAGAACTGGTATCGATAGAATCCAATTTCCGAATTGATTGGAAAACTCTGGACATCTTCAAGAAAAATAGCCAGGTCAGGGTGGGGATTAAGCTGGGGAACAAGAGGTTAAATGTATATGACAAAGATGTCTGGGTTGATACTGAGCCAATTCATGTCATTGACTTGTCTTTCCTAGATCACATTGGAAAAGAAATAATCAAATCACTAAGGTATGAGTTAATACAACTACAGATAGAAAATCAGACTCTCAATGATCAATTAAAGAAGAAGGAAATTGAGATTTCCGAGAGATACAAAGAGATCAAATCACAGTTAGATAAGAAAGATGAAAAACCACTCACAGATACAGAACCACCAATGCTCTTACTTACCGAAGGACAAAGAAGGACCTTAGACTTAGAGGTAATCGAAGATTCTCGGGAGAGGGATCAATGTAGCACGACCGATAGGGAGTCGGGCTCCAGCGAGAGGGGGAGGGGCTCGAGCGATAGGAAGAAGGAAAGACCACCACCCTAAGAAAAGAAGCATAAGAAGAGGTTGGTAAAAATGAATGGTAAATGAAAGTTTCATCTTCCCGCGATAACCCCGTCTTTTTTTGACAACACGCGTACATATCTATCGTTGTCCAAATGAACCGAGTGGGTATCATCGTTATCACACCATCTTCTGCGACACGAAGGGGTGCATCACCAGGTCTAATTGACTTAATCCCGCCGATAAGGCCGAGTTCTCCCAATAGAGCATACCCAGCTTGCTTGTCGAAGATCTCATCAGAATTATTTGAATTAGTCATAACATAGATTTCATCTAAAAGTCTATAGTATCTTACCGAAGGATACCTGTTTTTGAAACTCACGATCGAGGTCCATTAACACAATATGGAACAAGACCCTATTGATATCACCAAATGGGAGAAGAAGCTTAGATAGCATGCATATACCAACCCTACAAAAATTCCTGTATTTATCTATGAGAAATATATCAATATCGAACCATATCGAGATTCAGAAAGGATGAAATTAGGTTATAAACAGCTGAACCCTCACCAACAAGAGGTGCCACCCTATCTAAAATTGTCTTATTTAAAATAATTCCCTCTGAAGACTTTAAGTCTAGCTTGTACAGTCTATCCACTGGTTCTTTTATAGGTTATTATAACATTCTTGTTCCATAAAACTGAATTCGTTTATCTGTTTTCCAACTCTTTGCGGGCGACCAGAAAGACGTAACAATAATCGGGCTAACCCCATTAACAAGAAAGTATCTTCTTTAGTTGGAAGAATAGCAATTTTAGGATAAGTGGCGCCCATTAACCCGGGAGATGGTATGAATGGATTATATTCCATCACTATAGACATCATAAAATTTCCCTATATCCCTTTCCCTAAATAGTAAACACTAGGCTTAGATTGCACATATTTACCAGATAGTAGTAATTCTCTATTTAGGGTGTTGGCTCTATATTAGATTCCTCATATTCATATAAAAGATCAGATCATTTCGATTAATCAAGACAGACAGCAGCAAGTAAAGGCGTGCTTCCACAGTACTAAAAGTTATCTTATAAAACCCAAAATTTTGCCACGTCCAATGATTTGTTTTGTGTTTTAGGGAGATAACTGAAGGATTTTTACCTAATGTCTGCTTGCCGGAAGGTAGCAATTAGAGTGTCTCAACCCTGGTGGGTATCCTGTCTCACTCCCAGCATAGATTTTTGAAGTTCATCAGCCCTGTTGCCGAACACACTTTATGCTGGGAGCCGGCGTAAAGAGAGTCTCTGTTAAGACGACTCTAAAAAGGGATTTTTCATAGTATTAGTTCTAATGCGCCAGGCAACCCATAAACCAGGACCCACCGCTCTAATAAGTAGAGGGAGAGGAGACATAGTTATCCTCTAAAGGGTAACATTATACGTGGAGTAGCTTTTTTGTATAAGGGTTGCTTAGGAGAATAGCTGTTTTTGTTATAGCAAGAAAGACGGATTTTTCATTATTTACAGCGTCTTTCTAGAACTGTTTTTTCAGTTCAAGCCTATCATAGAAAAAACTCTTTCAAGCCTTTTAAGTCAAGCTTCTTGTAAGAAAAAACCCCTTTACTAGTAGAGGCAGAACGAAAAGTCGGAAAGCTGTCAGTATTTTTCGGTAAGTCAGTGTTGCAAGTCTTCTGGTCCGAACAGAGTACAGACCCGGAAGCCTGTGGAATGGGAAGGAAGACCAGACAGAGCTTGAGCCTGAAAGAAGGAGGGAATATCGCTAAAACCGAGACTCAGGTCAAGGAGATCAATCAGATAGACGTGACTGAGTTTCCTCGTATGGAGAAAAAATCCTATCTCTTATCTCTAGTTCCGGAACTCTTGGTAAGCTAGTTTATTTGAATATACCTTTCAGAAAATACCTTTTTTTACGCCTTATTTGTTATGAAAGCGGAAACCAACTAACTTGATCGATTCAGTGCTTGGATTAGGTCCGGGTAGAGAAGAGGTAAGGCGGTAAGCTTTTCACTTTAGCCGTTGTTATTAAAGGCCTTACTAGTTTCAAGCTTTTTTTTGATCCCCTCTTTCTTTCTAGTTAGGGAGGCAGTAGATGAAAGCCTCTTCAGTAAACTCTTTCCGCTTCGCTTCTTAATCTGGATGGCGGCTTTCGTTGGAGAAGAGAGTGTTTCAGTTACGGTTTAGGGCTAGTTAGTTACTATACGTTCGTGAAAGCAGACAGGCGCTTGACGAAAGAAAACCGTTTTCGCAGAGCGAGCAAGAAAACTCTTTTAGAGCCTGGTACCAGCCAAGCCCCTCGACTCGGCAACAAGAGTCGGTTATGGAATAGCCTTTTAGTCGGCTTTCTCGTTCTTAAGGACTTTCTGGCCGGTAGGCTTTATAGCGGACCTGCCTTGCTGACAGCTAGGATATTACATATATAGTTGCGTTTGCCTTCACTTAGAAACTCTACGCCCCCTATTAGAGTCAGGCATGCTCTCGAAACTAGATTCACTCGTTCTTGTCTCCAGCGATTAACCTATTCCAGAGCAGTCTGGTGATAGCCTATCCCGCACTAGTCGAAGCCTTCGTAAACTCAT
>VALG01009130.1:0-7500 GCA_009835305.1 Ipomoea purpurea | reverse complement strand
TCTTCCTTTTGACTAATCACCCGATCAGTCCTATCGCTTCCTTCAAACAATCTTCTCCAAAACTTCTCTTTCACTTCGGTCCTCATTGGACTACTTGTTACTGTTTCTAGCGATTCCTTAGTGGTCTTCAAGTCCTTTTAAGGGCATCTAAAACTCGGCTAATACTCTGGGAGGTGGTGGGCAAAGCAGAGCTTCGCCCTCGGTCCAGTGTTTCCCTCAGTGAAGTCCAGTTGAGTCCGGTTTCTGTTCTTGATAAGTTAGGGGGCAGGGCTTAGTAATAATTGAATTCTCTTTAAGGCTCTTCCCCCATGGTTTATCATTGTGAATATGAATGGAACTCCCTCTATACCCGTTTATTGAGCCTTAAAGGCCTGTTTAAACCTCCTTTAATGGTATCTATCATGAGGTTGTTCAAAACGTTAGTTTTGTATTACTGAATTTGAAGTATTAACAATACGTATTCAGATTAAGGTCTGCCCCTTACTAAATTCCTTGAAGGAATTTTGGGGCAGGGAAGGAAGGCCGCAGAGAAGGATCGTTACCCCCCTTCAATTCCCCCCCGGGCGGCTCCTTGAAGACTCCAAACTATTTACCCCTCCAACCCGGAGACCGCCCTTCTGCCGCTTTCCCCGCTCCCTAAGTCTGATTGAAGCTCTCGAGCCCGTTCCGAAGTGGAGGATTGGATTAAGCTTCCTGTTTGGTTGGCGTTCAGTCTTTCTGGATATTTTTCTGAGAATGAAAAGAATAAATAAATGCTGCGAGGCATGGTTTGGTTTACCCTACGAGGCTAAGCTCTAGTCTCTTTTGACACCGGTCCCGTATTCACCACGGTTATCTTATTTTATTACAAAGTTATCTGATTCTAAAAAAGACAAGCAAAAAGAAATACGGGATTTTATGCGAGGAAAGTCAGTCCCTCTGCACTCTAAAGACCGACGGATTCTCTCTCTTCTGCGTACGGCCTACGGCTATTCACTCCTTCCATCTCCTTCGGGCAAGCAACCAAGGAAGAGAAAAAGCCAAACATGAAAGTTAGCTGCTGGGAAAGTGGGGAGTCAACCTACGAGCACGGAAGAGCGTGGTACCGCTACCCCTCTCTAAGTAAAGGTAAGATTCTTAGCCCTGTTGATGACTCCATCTAAAATACAATAGGGACAGCCGTTTCCGGCTGCTCGTTTCGTATCTTGAAGAAAGAGTAGGCTTAAGTAATAGGGGTCAGGTCAATAATAGCTATGCTATTGCCCTACTGATTTCAGGCCTCCGCCCGATCCCGAGGATAGGAAGAGTCAGATGATACCTTTTAGTTAGGCTCAATACCGATGAAAGAGGGATCTTTAGGAACAAAGCGTGCCGAAGCAAGAGGAATGAGCTACCTTTGATACGGACGGATTATCCCCCACCGATGAAAAGAAAGAATAGCTAATTAGAATACTAGAACAAGAAATGACAAATAAAAACAGATTCTTACTATCTATAAAAAATAGGTGAGTGTCAAGTGTACAATTCATAATCTACTTTTAAAGCTTGTGGAGTTGCTTGTACAATGATAAATCTGAAATCCGTTAATACGTTATTCAGATTTATCTACGCGATGTGGTGGTTTATTTCTGATTTCTCCTTGGACATCTTCTAGCCTACATTATTTGATCTGGCTTTAGCCGTTGTTTGTTGCTCTACGAGCCGTTGATAGTTGCCCTGGCTCTAACGAGCCGTTGCTTGTACGTTATTTAGATTTGGGGGATTTTGTATTTTGTAATTGTCATTGGCCTTGGCCTTGGCCATTGGCTTTGCCTTAGCCCTGGCCTTGGGTTTCCCAATCCTGGTATTGGCATTGGCTTGTCTTTCTAGTGGACTGAGAGAGCGAGCTCTAATCTAAATTCTAAAAAAAGACTCACATACTTCATTCTTAATTGAATGTACGATCTTAGAATGGATGCACAGAATCCACGAAGAAATGTCCCTTAGACTCTAATCGTCTTTTTCGTTCTTCTTAACCGAAAGGATATCTCATTCATTCTATTCGGATTCGGGGATCTTTAGTAAGGTAAACAAAAGGGCTAAGGACTGGAATAGGCTTTCAACCTACGACCGAAGTAAAGGACTTCCCTCTGTAAGAGTCGAGCTTTCCCTTTCCCCTCCATACACTACTTTTTAAGCATATGGGAGACCAAAAGCCATATCTACTACCTACTCAATATCTCATCTCCCCTCTTTGGCTTATGATATAGAGCTGGTTTATTTGATACTGCTCCTTTACCTTTCAATGAAATGCTTTCAATACTCCTATTCTCATAAGAGTGCTTGACAGAGACAGGGCTGTCTGTAACCTTTCTCCCAAGGGCTGAAGTGCAAGATAACTCCCAAGATAAGGCCTATATGGGCTCGCCGGAGGAGTAGAAGGAGAATTTTCGTAGGGAGAATTTCACTATGAACTCCTCGGACAATCCTAAGTAAGGAGCAAATGAACTTAACCTTTCAAACTTGGCTTTCTCGCTGGCTTGAGATATGTCCTATGACTACCACTTTTTCGGAATTTTGATTCGGACATCTTTTGAATTGAATTCAGAAGCATTTAATGCCAGATCTTCGACTAAGGATTTTTTTGAAAAACCCAAAACCTACCGGCTTTGACAGTGGCGGAGGCCATCGGAACAGATCTCTCACTGGTATACCGAAAAGCACAAAAAAAAGAATTCATCCGAAGCGGCAGGTTCTCCCCTTTCTCAGTAGGGCCCGAAATCCAGAAGTGTTTTGATGTTCGGAGAAGCCTTTGCGTCCATATATTGAGATGGATGAAGGGCTTCCGGCAAAGCACCAGGGGGTAGCTCCCGCACCCGTTCCTGTACACATACACATGTCGGCGTAGGTAGCTGTGTCACGCTAAGTAACTGATAGATCTCTCTCAATTGAATTACCTCCCCTATGGTGTCTCTTTTGCAAAGAGGTTTGTTTTCGGGGCTTCATTGATTAGTACTTGGGATCTTAGTTCTACATGATGCCGGAATTGGATCTACTATTAAGGATGTTAAAGGACAACTGGCGCAAGTCTGCAAAGATGATTAAAGAAGCTTTCGTGAGTGGTTATGCCGGATCTCTCAGCCCGTTCATAGAGGAATCCTTTTCCGAATCTTTCACCATTGTGACCCCCCTGGAGAAGGAGGATTCCCACTTCCATAGTGGAAGGCATAGTATGAGGTACTGCCCGGTTCTCTTCTACCCTATCCACACCGCCCATCTATGCTGATCGAGAGCCCGACCCATGGTGTGCTAGTTCCAGGAGCTATAAACTAAAAAAAAATGGGAAAGAGTACAACGGGCCCCTTCATTGATAAAGGTAGGTCCGCCTAGAGAGGATAGCTTATCTAGGAAAGGAATGAAAAGGCAAATGGTTTCCTAGGAAGGAGATGGTGGTTGGTCGACTAAAGGTTAGAGTTAGAGGACTAAGTCGAAGCGCAGCACATAGCGCATATTCATTCTCGGTTCCTCTGTTTGTTGCGAGAGAGCTAATCGAACGGGAGGGCACTAAACCTTATGTTGTGAGGAAGGGCGAGTGACGAAGAAAGAAGTGCCATGAGCAAGGCAAAATGAGAAGTATGATTGAAAGTTGGTTGCCCTTTACCTTAACCGCTTATAACCAGAGCAAGCTAATAAATCTCTATTTCTGGCGGAAGTCAGGCAAAGGCGCTTTGAAAAACGATGTTCCGCTTGCACGTAGTTAGCGGGCAATTAGTTAAGTAGGTCATTAGCCCCCCCCCCCCCCCCTCAAAAAAAAAACAAAATTATACTTTTGATGTAGAAGAAGTTATATTATTGTATAAGTACTTCAATAACAATAATGTACTTTTAATATGATAAAATGTAATTTTTTATGGTCCACACAGCATTATACTGAACCATTATACACATAATAATGTTGTCTTGGCCGTGAACCAATTGTCGTTATGACATTATATCATATTATATATTAGATAATGTAAAACCACGTGTGCGGAATATCAAGTAAAGTACCAGATCAATTAAAGCAAATAAATCTTTATTAATCCGGTAAAAAGGCTTAAGTACAATTCTACTCTTGGTTGCAACAGTACGGACTGGTTGCGTCGGGAGTCTCTGAGTACAACCTATCGATCGTCAGAAAGTCCCCTACACTGTTTGCGGCTTGGTGGGATATTTATAGGCCGCGGAGCCTGGGACAAGAATCCCGACATGGTCGGCATGCATTCCCACTGTAGCAAGGACACGTGTCAACCCCGTCCGGGTGCCCTGTCTGTCACCTGTCTATGTGCCGCCACGTTGTCTTTTTAGTCAGCAACATTCCGCCAAAGGGTCTACCGCTCCGGTGGTTGGACACGACCGGTCGGGCAGTACCGGCGGGGTACCGACCGGGTTCTTCTATAGAAATCCGACCTGTAACCTGAAAAACAAGTAAGAAAGAGAACACAGGAATGTCGGTCGGGTATTCCCTACCAAGAGCCCCCCAGCCCGTGCCTTTTTGACCGCTCGGGAAAAATGGGGTGGGATGGAGAAGTCCAATCGCGCTCTGTCAACCCGACCGGACAGTTGTCATTCCCTCTCGCCACGTGTTGAACTCTGCACGCCTCAGGAAGTGCAACCGTCACCTCAGGTTCAGGAACAGTCGCGTCAGGCGTGATGATTGGGTTCCCGCCCAAACCTTTCCTATAAAAGGCCTTTGAGAACTTCATTTGAACTTTCTCCAATTATTGAAGCGGTCGGTACCCTCAGAGAGTCCGAGCATCTTCTACAAACAGATCAGTCGAGCAAAGAACTTCAAGCCTTCACAACCTCAAGTCCTCCCAACCGGTAAGTTCTCTAGTTCTCCTTTCTTATATTTTCCTTATGCCAGCGATAGACATAGGACTAGTGCCTTTCGATCTATCAACTCCCGAGCCCCTAAACTAATCCCGACCACCCCTAAGGTAGTCAGGATGGTTAAGCTCGATAAGCCAAAAATGCCTTCAATTGGTGACTATGATCGAGAAGTCGAGAGATTTAGCGAGGAGGAGATAGGCATAATGTCTTACTCTCCTGAGGTCCGTGCAACGACCTGGGAAAGCTCCCGAACGAGCCCCCACTACACAGGAGCCCACTAGGACGAGTGGATCATCAGGATCCAGCTCAAGTGGCTCTGGAAGCTCAGACAGCGAGGAGACCTCCACGAGCGGACGAGGTCTCCCGACCAGAGGTGTAAGGGAAACACTTACTGGGATGATAGGGGATCACCCGGATACCATCGCCCGAGCGTGAGGAGTCGGTCGAGGAGGATATGGCCGAGCCAGCGGCCCGAGCAGATGATGGGTTTCAGTTCCTCAATAGCGATAGCGTCGCGGAGGAGATGAGCGACCTCACCAAATGAGAGGCTGCGCGGATCGCAGAAAGACTGAGCGGCCGGGTAGAATTTGACACGAGCAGGCGGCTGGGGAACGTGATCGAGCGCCATCGGGGAAAAGTGGCTCAGAATGCACTACGATTCCTTAATGGCCCCGATTGAGTTCCCTTTCCCGGCGATCCTGACCGCCTTCTTGGGCTATTACCGGGTGGTGCCGGCCAAATATGCCCGAACTCCCATCGCATCCTCGCCTGCTTCACCCAGATATAGCGCTCGGCATCAAGTGGCGTGCTCGATGGAGCTCTTCAACTTCATCTATCAGTGAGGTACTGTCACCTCAACTACGGAGGAGGGTTCCTGATGGTGCAGTCTCGAGAAGGAAGGTGCCACGATCGAAGGATTGCCCGGGAATAACAAGGGCTAGAAAAAATGGATTCTTCTCGGTCAAGTACGACCCGTGGAGCCTCCCGGTCGATAGGGTGTGGAGTACTCATTTTAGAAAACAAGTTGTGCCGGACGAGACTCCACTCCTCCGGGAAGCAGTGAGAGGACTCAAGCGAGGTACACGAGTATAGAATCTTCCGGACCCGCGGAAAGCTTGGAAGCTGCTCGGTTACCTGATCCGGTCTACGAGCTAACGGAGAAGTACAAGCCAGTTCCGATGGGAGTAGTGCCAGGGGCCCCTGCTCGGGGAAAGCGGAAGATAAAAGGAATAACCCTAACTAACTCTTCCCGATCTGACTTCCCGAGCGAGTGGCCATTCCTGACCTGATTAACTTATCTTTTTTGCAGATATGGCGCCTAAACGTATTGTTCGCCCGAGCTCCCCTCCCCGATCAAAGATCACCCTGGGGAAGAAGAAAACTGCAGCCGGCTCATCCGGGGAGGACTCTATCCCGGTCGGCCGACCAATTAACCCAGTCACGCTGGTGACCGACGCGAGGGGGTGTGCTAGACACCTCTGACACCTTGATCACTCGGGTGACCAGCAAATCGCAGGGGGCCGGCCTCGAGCAAGTCGGTTGAGACAACGGCCAAGGAGGTGGCCGGGAACAAACGACAACGGTCGAAGAAAAGTTCGACCCCCACGATCGGCTCTGGGATGGCCGACGCCTCCATTCTGTCCCGGCTTGGCAACCTGACGCCTATCGGGACGGATCTGACCAAACTGAGCTCGACCCAGCTGGCCGAGCGGCTGGGGCACGATCTTTCTGAGGTATGAACCGTCTTCTCTTTTCGTTTTGTATCTTCTAAGTGCCAGCGATCGGGTTAACTCTTTTGTTTGTGCAGGCATCACGGATCGGGGCGATCTTCCATGGCCAGGCGCTGCTGGCCATAGAAGCAGATCGGTACAAGAAGTTGGCCGATCAAAGGCTCAAGGAGAACGCTGAACAAGCCGCCGAGCTGAAACGAGCCAAAGAAGCGCTCGAAGAAGGGAAGACCGAGCGGGGAGCTCTCCTGAAGAAGCTGGCGAACCAGAGGGAACGGATGAAGGGTCTAGAGGCCCGATCGAGCGACCCAGATGCGGCCGTTAAACACTTCTTCCGTGACGTAGCCCCCGGGATCGAGTTCATGCGGAAGATGAGGTCGAATGTGATCGCGGACGAGATTGTCTGGACGTTCGGTAATTGGGTCTACAGCACCGGCGAGAAGGATATGCGCGACCGAACGGAGAAGAACATGAGGGAGGCGCTAGAAGGCGAGGACCTCGAGCTGGTGTTGACCACCCTCCCAAGAGCCGTTTCCGACCCAGGGCAAGACCCGTTCGATCCCGAGCTCGAGATCATTGAGCCGAGTGCAGCTGCGGCGGGAGTAGAGCCGATCGGAAAAGATGCTGCCGCCCCGAGCGATGCTGAGGCCGCCAAGAAATGAAGACTGTTGGTCCTTCCTTCCTTCTTTCCTTTTTTGTAATGACACCAGTCGGGAGCCCGGTCCCGAGTTTGTACCGAGCACACTTTGATGTTTAAATAATAAATTTTTGTTGAAGTCTATCTACTCGTTCCTTTTACGCTTTACGCTTTTTAAACGCTTTGTATGTATGTCAAATATAAATCACGACCAGGTGGCCTAATGGCCTAGCCGTATATTCTCGACTTGGCCTCTTTTAGGTCCTGGTATATTTATTCCCGACCAGTCGGCCTTTTGACGAGATT